>VWZT01008120.1:141973-175786 GCA_013397055.1 Pachycephala philippinensis | reverse complement strand
CAGTTTCTAACAAAGTCCGGGCTTTATCTCCGATGAGATGCTGCACGAGTGTGTGTTCTGTCACAGAACGGCTGTGTGCTGTAAATCGCCGCTGTTCGGGGCAGCGCCCTCAGAGCCGCTGAGGGGAGGCGGCCGCCAAGCCCGGGGCAGCGGCTCGGCCAGGGCCGAACAGGGTGGGCTGTGCAGAGCCTTGCCCACCTCCTTCTAACTTCTTATTTCTCTTTAAAATGTTCTAGTACAGGACGGGGAAACCCAAAAATGTCTGTGTAGTTTCGAGTTTTTTTCAATCTATCAGACTTGGAGTGTAGCAAATGGGAATGAGGAGTCATTTAAAAGGCCCAGCTGTAATTAATAATGAGCGTCCCGCCCCATTCCAGTTTCCCCAGTAACAGATACAGGTGTGGTGGATTGCCTGCACCTGTGTTAGGCTGTGTCTCACAGTGTCCCGGGAATGGCAGCAATGCTCCCTCATGGAGGAACTCTCCTCGGAGAAGCCCTGGAGATAGTGTTTGGTTAATGGGCAAGGTGCGTGCTCTCCAATGAATTCCTCTTTCTTTAAATGTCTTTTTTCTGGTAAGGCAACTTAGAGATATGTGGTGTTGTTCATGTATTTAGCTTTATGATTCTGTGTTGGTCTGCGTAGTATCGGTGATTTGATTAAACCCGTCCCTTTTCAGCTGTTTCTTCCTTGTATCAGTTTCAAGTTTTAAGTGCTCTGTGCGCTGCCTCCCTTTCAGTGCTGGGGCTCTGCTTTGCCATAATCACTAAACAGATTGGGAGCTGCAGTTGCTGTTTTCCACGGAGCAGACGTTGTGTACATGTTTATAATTCACCCAGTCATTCATTTTTCCCAGTTCTCACTTCTTACTTGCCATGTTATGTTTTAAAGTGCTGTTCCCATTCTGCTCAGTTCAAAGCTTTATCTCAGGCCTTACTTCTGCATTTAGCATAAATAAGTTTATTTCAAGCTGTTGTGCTTATGGATATGTCAGGGTTTCTTTTGTGACCTTTTGTTCATTTTTTAATTCCATTTCCCATAAGGGATTCGTTTCTTACAGAGCAAATATGAGGAAATGTGAAGCTGTAGTGATAAACATTCACCTTTTGTGTCACAACTCTGCCACTTGTAGCGGTTGTTCTCATTGCTGAGCATCATTTTCAAGTGCAGACAGGGAAAAAGGCCTTAAGCATGTTAATGTGACATAGCTTTATTTCTAAATAGAGACTGCACCAATGCACATGTTGCAGTGGGTGCAGCAGTTGCATGGTACCTGTATGTAACTCTCTATTAAGAACCCTTTGATAACAAATTTTGATATCAAATGAGAGAGAGGCTGGTTTACTTCTGCTGGTTGTCTTTTCATGGCAAGCCTCAAATACATGGCTGCTCCCCGTACACCAAATATCTTGTTATCATCCCAAAGAAAGGCCTGCGAGTTCTGAGTTACTTCTGTTTCCATCAAGGCTCATTTTTGACCTAAGAATGGGAGAAAAAGAGAGGCTAAAGGCATTAAAACACACTGAGAGGAAATGTAATGAACAATCAAATTAAGACATTTATTCTCTATGAACATAAGAATAGGCCAGAAGGAGTAAATTTGATGGGATTAAAGAAGAAAAGGCTTTAAAACCTGGATTATGGCAGGTCTGGCAGTTCTCTGAATGTTGCTTTTGGCAGAGAGTCCATGTGAGAAAAGGCAGTGTGTGGCCTAGATGTAGAGCTCAGTGATTCATCCCTGAGCTGCAGCACTTTCCAAAGGAATATCCAGCATGGTAGATGCATGAGCCAAGGAGCAGTGCATTTGCTTTCCAAAGCCCCTGATCCATGTCTGGAAGGCAGTGTAGGGTCAGCTGTCAGTGCCTAGAACACACCGGGCACAGGGTCCTGCTGGACCCATCGTTCCCCTGTACCCAGGAAGGAGCCCCATGGCTCCAGCTGCATTTCTGAAGATCAGACAATAAAGGTGACACTGACCGGTGTTTTTTCTGCCCTCAGAAGAAATCCGCCTCCCCCAGGGAATGGTCTTTGTAAGAAATATGGACAGAGGCAGAATCTTCTAGGAACAGGAAATATTAACTTTAGTTACAAATGTTCTTTCCTAGTATTAGGGAGTCCACGTGTAGGCATCCTCTGGATCTTGCCAGCATGGGTCTTACAGATAAGGACAAGGATGGATAAGAAAGAGCTTCCAGAGAGGCTTTCTCTTGCAACTTTAACCACTCCTAACAGCAGATAATTAGGGAGGATATCCTCCAGTGACCCACGAGGGAGGAGAGAGGGTGGCAAAGGGAGACGGGCAGGGGGAAAGAGCATTTAATAAAAGGATGCTTCACTGATGATCTCCATGCTGCAGTTGAATAGGCACAAGCCAGACAACACTGGGCCTCATCTGGGAGAGCCATTAGAGGAAATCATCAGGATGCAACAGCTTCCTCACATGAAAATGAGTCAGCTGGGCTTTCAGGGCCTGGCCCTTCAGGAGTGCTGCAATCACTGGGCAGAGCTGCAGTGGCAAAATGGGGAGGCACTACGGAATGGACAGGAGTACAGGAATTAGTTAGGTATTCTTCTGTGTGGAAGGTTCTACTTTCATTGTGATAAATAATGAGGGCTAGACTGAGTCGTGTGTGTGTGTATGTGTGGGAAGAAGGTGGCTGGAGGGACTGTCTAAGCTCTCAGGGAACAAGCAGCCTCACAATGTTCTCTGACCCAAGAAATATTCCCTTCCCAGCTGTGCAAGCTAATCCCCACCTAGGGACGTCCTTTCACTCTTTGGATGGGAAAGCACCACAACACCTCACTGGAGAGTCAGAGCAGAAATCCCTGCAATGGAGAGCTTGGGGCTGCCTGTGCCAAGGGTATCCCTAGCAAATAATTTTAGGCCAGCATGTGCTAATGGCTTACAGTGACCATCTTTAAATCAAACAAGAGCAGTATTGTCTAGATAAAATCTGGTGACTGAAATTCAATTTACTGATCAACAAGCCTCTGAAGTTCTGGAACTAGTTTTGAACAATTGTTCTATTTCACATATATTCATCTGTGAGAGAGACAAGAGGTGGGAGATGCTTTTGTCTTTTGTGGCATATGCTTTACTTAGAAAATAAACTTCTGAGAATCTCTTAAGTTGTAAGAAGACCCTTAGTAACAAAATAGTGAAAATTGTCATATTTTACCCAAAAGGAAGGGGAAAAAACATTTTCTAAAGTAATAGCTTGTAATTTGACAGCATGAGTCACTTGTGTTATTATGAGTGAGTCATAAATAGAAGAGGCACCAAAAGAGTTATTTTTCAAAATGTATCAAGATAACAAAGAAACTACGTCTCCCAAAATGTTGCTAATAAGGCAGCAGGCTATGGAACAGGCTAAGCTTACTTGAAATACTAACTCACTTAAAGTGCTTTTTATTGTCTTTGGGTTTTTGGTAAAAAGAAAGGAAAAGACTGTTTTTTAATTAACTTTTTCTATAAAAGCCAATTAGCCTGTCTTTAGTGGAAGCTGGGTCAAACCTCTCATTAGAAGAATATTAAGAAGCCTGGAGTTTCAGTGTTATGATCCAGCCTTTAGCAGCTCCTGAACTCTCCTGCCACACACAGTTTGGTCAAGCCACCAAACACAGCCAGTAAAGCTGACTTGGCCTCAGTATTTTGTCATTCATTGTTCCTGTGCATGTTTATCTTTTCAAACTTACTTTCCTCATGCCTCACAACTCCTCTTTGGATCTGAAGCTGTGGCCATGTCCTGGTGGATATTTGGGGGTTTGTTCATTTGCTAGATTAATATTTCATTTCATGCTGGGTTAAGACTGGCCAATAGAAATAAATAGCCTTTGATTCTAGCACAATTAAATATCTCTTGTGAAGAAAAAAGAACTCTGTTGTCCTGAGCATCTGACCCCAGCTGGTGCATTCTCTCTGCCAGCTGGTTCTTGCATGGGAGGAAAATTAATAAAATTACCAAACAAAGAAGTATTTTCAGCAAGTACCCAAACACTGAAGGCTAAATATCCTCCTTGGAATGCCAGAAGTGGATTCCAAATAAGCCGCTGAACTGAAGGATTATTTTGATAGTGTTGTAGAAATATTGGTCTACTGGAGATGTTTAAAGGTCAGCTGGAGTGTTTTGTGGGAGTTTTGTTGGTGTTGCTGGGTTTTTTTGGTGCCTGACTACTTATTTTTGGGCATGCTGCTTTCATAGAGCATTGCTGACACGCTGGGGCTCTAAGAATCTGTTACATAGATTACCATCACCATTGCTGTAGTTTCCATATTCCTCCCCTACTGCAAAAAATGTGACATTTGTGTGATCTTTTTTGCATCTCTGGTATGAGATTCCACCTCCTTCAGCAGGAGGAGATCGATGAATTGAGATAATTGAAGAAGTAGATAGTAGTTGCTACCACTCTCAAATTATTTCAGTAACTTATAAACAATTTGTCCAGAGCTATCTTGGGGGTGCTGGGAGAGCAGAATGTAGTTTACACATAAAACATGATACCACAATTTCATTTTAGCTCTGGCTTTACTGAATGTGCTTCTAAAAGCACAGATCACACTTCTGTCTGATTTTTAGATTTAGGGTTACAGTGACAGTGGAAAGTGCCAGAATTATGAGTAAGTTAAAAGCAGTGCTGACTTGTAAGGCCACAGAACTCTGTTAGTGCTCCCTCCACGATCTTAGCAAATCACAGCTTCATATTCTCAGCAGTGATGGCATAAATCACTCCCTCTGCTTCATAATATTCTCCCCTTTTGTCCTGACTCTTTGAGCTGCTGTTTAGGAAAGGTCTGAAGTGCTTTGTGTCCTTGAGCCAGGTGACTTACCCAGCCTGCAGGGTTGGGAGAGCTGGGTACAAGTGTAAATATACCTTCAACACAGTGACTTATCAAGTAGCAGGATTGACATAAGAGAAACTGTTGTTCCATGAAACACAGTAAAAATAGGGTGGAAATACATCAGGTGTTTTCAAAGTAGTATTTCCTGAGGGGAATCCTGTTCCAGCAGTGAATCACAGAAGTAGGTGGTGTAGAAAGCACTGGACAGTGAAGTTTCCCTCCTAAATGCAGGAGGGCAGGGAAAGGCAGTGTGTTTGTGCATTTGGAAATTGCACTGAGCCACAGTTTGGAGTTTAACTGTGGAATGTTTGATATTGGTGAACTTTAGATACATGACTTAGATAAAAATTATATTCACAGAATCCCAGAGTATCCTGAGCGGGAAGGGACCCACAAGGATCATCCAGTCCAGCCCCTGGCCCTGCACACACACCCCAACAATCCCAGCCTGGGCATCCCTGGCAGTGGTGCCCAAACGCTCCTGGAGCTCTGGCAGCCTCGGGGCCGTGCCCATTCCCTGGGGAGCCTGGGCAGTGCCCAGCACCCTCTGGGGAGGAATCTTTTCCTGCTCTCCACCCTGACCCTCCCCTGGCCCAGCTCCAGCTGCTCCCTCAGGTCCTGTCCCTGGTCAGAGAGCAGAGATCAGTGCCTGCCCCAATCTGTTATTTCAGGATGCCCTTAGAGTGAGCTATTTTCCTTCCAAACCGCACAGGATTTTTGTATCTGTTATACCTGTGTCTGGCCTCCTGCCTGAACTCAGCATCTTTGTGTACACAAATACACGTCCCCTGGGCTTTGCTCCTAATGCTCCTGCCAGCAGCACTCTTCCCCCTGCCTTAGCAGGTGAGCTGATCTAATGGTATAGGAGCACCTGGTTCCTGGCCCTGTAAATTCAGGGCTTTCTGGCAAACAGCACTTAATTTAGGTAATAACACTCTTACAGCCCAACAATGATGGCTTCACATCCTTCAGACTTATTCAAATATCTCTGCAACCTTATTCAATGACTACACCTTGTCATTCAAGCCCCAATAAAGGAGTTGAACATTTTGCCAAAGGAAGCTTTCCCTGTGCTTTGGTTGATTTGCCCAGGAGGTGTAAGTGCAGCTATTTTGATAGAGATGGACTTTGTAGTGGGATGAACACATATTTTCATGAAATCTGTCAAATGTCATTTTAAAAGTCATTGAATGTGCTCTACAACAAAGCAGGCAGAATTACAGAGCAGAATGCCTTTTGTGACTGCTATTGTAAATGTGTCACAGCTCATTCTGGCTTTTGCATGTGGGCTTATCTTCAAATAGCATCCTGCTGTTATGATTAGTGATTGCTATCGTGAATAAAATCTCTTTGGTTTCAGCAACAAAATAAACCACTTTATATATAGAACCCACTGTTGAATAGGACCTTAAATATTTATTTTCCCACTCTTCTTGCCAAATAATCTTCAAGGTGAAGCCTTCTTCTAATGAAACAATGTCAGCAGTAAAACCAGGTCTTGAGGCAGTCATGGTTTTAGAAAGGGGAGTCAGCAGCAGAAAGCAAGCTATTAATGTTACTTGTCTAAATGAAACATCCTTGGAATCCTGTGCTTGGAATCAGTTGTGTCCTACTGTGATGAGCTTTGTGGTGATCCCAGTGTCCACCAGCATCACCCCCTGTCCCAGGCAATTGGGAACCCCACAGGAAGTACCTTGACTCCATGTCCTATACATACCTGCTGTGTTCTCACAGACAGAAAATCTTGCTGCTTTTAAAATTATTAGTGTCAACTTTGAGATTTTTTAATTGGTAGAGCACTCACAAAAATGTTTCTTCATATGATTTGGCAAACCATTACATGATACAAGCCATTATATTGTGTTATATTATTATATATGGCAGGGATTTGGATTAGATGACCTTTAAAGGTCCTTTCCCACCCAAACTCTTCTCTGGTTCTATGATTCTATAAAACATGAATATCTAGTTGTACAGTTCACATTTTTCCAAATTAAATTCTGCAAGAGAAAGCAAAGCTTTTTGCCTCTTAGGCTCACTATATGAAGACTTTTAGGCCTGTGAAGGATTGGAATAGTTCCAGCTAAGACTAACAAGCCAAAATTTAGAAATAGTTGGAACTAACCTTTGAGGAGAGAGGAAAGAAAGAGTCTCCTAAAGCGAGTTCCTAAAGAACTCTTATTTAGGTAAAAGTACATAAGAAGGCAAAATCTCTGAAAGTAAAATAAATTCACAGCTTCTGAGAAGAAGCCCCGGAAGCACAGCACTGAAAGCATTGGGCAGTGCATGAAAATGAGATACAGAGAAGTAGAAGACAACTTTCACTACATCAGTAGGTTTGCATAACACAGTGAGACTGGCAAAGGAAATAATGTCTTCATTTCCCAGTTTTATGAGAGCCTGCATGTGTGGAATAAAGCTCTGGGAGAAGACAGCAAGGAGGGAGAGGAAGGTTCCTGTGAGTAATCTAACTTAACAATTGGAAGTTGTCTTAAATTCTGCATCATCTCTGTCTCAGGTTAAATGGAGAATCTTTGTGCGAGCCAGTTTGTTTTGCTGCTGGAATCTGACTGTAAAGTTCTTAGACTCAAGTCTCCAGTACTGCGTGTTCAGTTGTGCTTCAGGAGTTCTCTTATCATTATAAATGTCTCTCATTCCATCTGCATGAACAGATAGGGCTGTGCTAAGTCTGTTATTAATTTTTTAGGTTGTTTCATTCCAGATAAATAAAATATTTAAAGTGAATATTTTTCCCAGCACCTGCAGCTGCTCAAAACCACAGCACATAATGCAGCTGAATTCAAGCAATAAAGACTACTAACTTAAAATACTTCCAATGCCAATGAGCTTTAGGAGTGTTGTCCCTGAGAACAGGTAATTGCTAAGTCACTGTTCTTTGAATACTTCAGATGTATTGGTGTACTTGTACCTCTTGTGAGTGACTAAATGATCTATTTATATGCATTTGTTTATCATCTTGATTAGCCTGTTGTTCAGGCTTCTAATTGAGCAGACTTTCCATTGGTTTGATGTCTGCACTCTCAGATAAGCTCTCTGTTGTTCAGTCACCACTGCTGTCCACAGCCAGGCTGGACAGGGCTTGGAGCAGCCTGGTCTAGGGGAAGGCGTTCCTGCCCACAGAACAGGATGAGCTTTGAGCTCTCTTCCAACCCAAACCACTCTGGGATTCCAGGATTCCGGAATTCCACTTGCTAATTGAAAACTTCAGCAGCAGGAATTCAAGTGTTGCACTCCCAAGCTAACAAAGCCCGTGTAGAAACCTGTGCTTGCTTCCCAGTGATGGATTCATGGGAAGCTCCATCTCTAGAGCAGCTGTTGGACTTGTGGCTCCAAGAGGAGGAGAGTGCCCTCCCTCAGAGCCTGCAGCCTGGAGTTTTGTGGCTCTACAGCTGCTCATATACAAATTCTCCTGAATAAAGTTTTAGTCTTTTTTGGTTTTTATCAGCATATCCTGATTAGTGTGACTGTGCAAATCTGTGGGTACATTTGGTGACTCAGTGTCGTTATATGGATTTCCATGTGCAAGGAGACAAGTTTGCTGCTGGCATCGTGGTGCCTTGATTGCCTGCAGCTGTGGAATTTGCATGTGCCTTGGAGCCTGGTCACTGGTAAAAATGCAGAAGCATTTATTCAAAGTTCATAAATAGCTTCTAATTTTTAATTTAATGGAAATTTAAACATGAAACCATGAGAATTCATTTCACAAGTGTCCAAAGAGAGCTAACAGCCTTGCCTTAGGCATTAAAGCAGGTTTTGTTTGCTCCTGATACCCCTTCACTTGGCTTACCAAGCTTGTAACAGAGTTTATCTTGTGGGACCGCATTTGATTAGATTTGCAGAAATATATCCCCAAGAAGAGCAATTAGATTTAACTCACAATACCTCCTGGAACTGGCTCTTTCTCCCTCCTTTTTCACTATATTTTACTTACAGACCATCATCTCCCAGCTGTTTTATACTATTATCTGCCCTTCCCATAAAGTAAACGTTAACATTTTCATATTCTCTAAGTTAAATTTTATGAAATATTAAAACCTATAAAACTTATCAACTGAGGACCTACTTGTTTGGATTTTTGTGTGGAGCAGAAAGTAGAAGAAAGGAGGGAAGGAGAGGGTGTTTTGGAGCCCACAGCACTATTTCAGTGCTTGATATAGAACAGTAAAGTATTTTGAACTCTATTGTTGAGAATCCACGTGTGATATAAATCAGAATTATTATCCTTATCTCATCTTTGGGAAGGTTGCAGCACACAGAGAGATGATTTGTCCAAGGCCCCTGTCAGAGCAGTGGCAGAGCTGAAAATAGAAGCTGTGTTTGAGCAGGGTTCGGTGCCGGGTCTGTGACACGATCACACCGCGGAGAAGGAGTGCAAATGGAAAATGCTGCTGGAGGTGGGAGTCACACAGGGATACAGCTGGGATACAGCTCTTAGCAGCTCCCTGAGGTGCACTGCCAGCTTTCCATGGAAAATAATTCACCTCCAGTGGTGAAAGGCTAAAGCCATTGAGGAAACTTGTTGCCAGTCAATGGTCAATAAACCACTTTTAACCTTTAATATAATAACAATACCACTACTTCTGCTTTCTAGCCCATCTGAGCGCTTGAGTACAGTACCAGGAGTCAGGCAGAATTCCCCTTTGCCAATGATGAGCTGTGCAGGGAGGAGCAGTGCAGGGCTCAGGAAGAGGAGAATCCTGCTGGGTGGTGACAGTGTGCCCTGCCCCGTGTCAGCACAGCCCTGCTGAGGCCCTGGCAGATCCAGGGGGGTTTTACTCACTGCAGCTCAGCCAGGCACAGCGAGCAGGGCAGTGCCAAACTCCAGTGCTGCTGCTCCTGAGGCTGAACTTCTGGAGTTCCATGTGCAAGCTGGTGTTTTATCTGTTCTTATTTGGATTACATTTACAAGGGTTTTACTGTTAATACAGTATACTTCATTACCCATGGAAGTGGGAATCTGATTCCACTGGGTACACTGCAGCAGCAGCATTATGTATTTCAAGTGAAAATATGGTTCTGAATCTGATGTTTGACAGCCTTTCACAATGATATTTAAGTACTGAAACATTTAAGCATCAAAACTTGTTGTCTGGGATAAACTGGTATATGTGTTTACTTTCTGCTGGCTTCTTCCCCATTTATTTAGATTTAGAAACCAAAAATGTTGTGCCTGATTCATCCAAGAACTTAAATATGTATCTAAAATTATGCCTAGTTAATTAGTTCCATTTAAAGTTTTTCCGCTCAAATGCATAAACTTTTCAGCATACTGCTGTTACATAGTAGATCAGGGCCTTGGGAAGAGAAGGAGATCCATAAAAAATTATTTAATTGCCTAAACTTTTAGTCTGTAATTCAAAAGCCTCCTGCTATGTTTAAAGCCCAAACAACAAATCTTTTTTTCTAATAATTAGTTGATGTGTACATATTCCTGAAGGATATTGAGATGTTTAATCCAGCAGAAAATTGCTATCTGGTGGACTAGAGGGAAAAAGCAGGACAAAATTTTATTATTATTGTTATTTTTAAAAATGTAGGCAATTATAATTAGACAAGAATAAAGCAATATAGTTAATTAATAGAGGAGAGGAGCAGAGCTACACAAAGCTTAGTGTGTAGCTAGTACTGAAATCATCATTGAAAATAGAGTATTTCTCCTGTTGCCAGTAAAATAATTTATTGAAATGGCAGTTCTTATGATTTTATTCTTGCTGTAAGCAGTGAAAAGCAGCATTGCTTGGTTGTGGGGTGGTTCTTCAGGTTGGCATTGACCTGCACAGGAAATTCCTGGGCAGTGCAGGTGGGATGGAACGAGATGAGCTCTAAGGTCCCTCCCAGCCCAAACCAGAGGGGATTTTGTGACCTGAGCACTGTAAAGAGCTCCCTGCCAAGGGCTGATTCTCCAGGCCAGGATGGAGCGCAGCACAGGGGGATTGCAGAGCTGGTCCCTGCAGGATGGAGCCCAGCACAGGGGGATTGCAGAGCTGGTCCCTGGGGAGAGTGCTCCCTCCCAGGGCGCAGTTTCTGTGCTGAACTGTGCTCAGGTCTGGGAGTGTGCCTGTGCACAGGGAGGGGGGCAGCAGGAGGTGCCTTCCAGATGGAGATCACTGCAGGCCACGGCACGGCCCAGAAAATCACAACAAGCACCACTTACATAACAGCTCTCTGACCTAACATAATTTCACTGCTGCAGTGAGCTGGGGAGCAGGAGGGGGTGGGGTTTGTGTTTTGTCTGTGCGGTTTTTTCCCCATTTGGATGAAAGGACAACACTAGAGCAGTAAAAAAAAACAACCATAGATAAGTCTTGGAATGGTAACAATGTACAGATTTCAGCAGCCTTGTCTGCAGAATGAAGTGTCTGCCCAGAGGGAAGAGAAGGAATTTAAAAGGATCCCCAGTGTGTGCTGGACTAGGGTTAATGATGATGTAATTGGAGTGTTTTCCCCAGTTTGGTTTATTCTGTAAAGGAGATGCCGGTAAACTCTTTACTGCTGTTCAGGATTTAGTGCCCAGGATCACTGGATGGACAGCCTGTTTCACGTGCTAAGGGCACAGGCTGCTGCTGGAGGTGCCCAGCTCTGCCAGCAGAATGAGGGTGACAGCGGCGAGGAGGAGGAGGAAGTTTGGCTCTGATTTTACTGCTGAGAATGGCAGTGCTTCCTATCAGATAACAAACCCACATTAGCTGTCCTTTAGTAAAATTCTTGTGGAGGTTAATCTGATTGGGAATGCAGAATTCTTTCCAGAACAGGGCAAACGTGTTTGCGTTATTCAGGGATGGTTATTGATGTCCCACCTGAACCATCTGCCAAAAGGGGAGTGAGAGCTGCTGGCTGAGCTGCCCCTCTCAGAGAGAGTCACCTGCATGTCCTGCTCTCATGGATGTGATGCTGGGCTGATTCTGTGCTGGGCCATGTGAATTGCTCAGCTTGGATTTCAGCTCTGGTACCTGGCTGTCTGTGGGACACCCGGATCTGGCCCAGTGTGACACGAAATTACATCCTTGGAGCTCCTGCAGTTCTTGCTGACAAATCCCCGGCAGAAACGTGTGTGTCTGATTGTGCAGACACAGTGTGACACAGTGTGACCCAGCAGACTTCTTATCATCTTTACATATAAATCTGTGTCACACAGAGCAATCTGCAGGCAGCAGGGGACATGGTGCAAACACATGAGCAAAACCCAGCTCTAAAGCCTGACTTTGCCCTGCAGACACTGCCAGCAGTCCTAGCCTGGGTTGTTATTGTTAGATTGTGAGTTGTTATCTCTGCTAACCTTGGAAATAATTCCAGCAGTGGGGAGAGCTGCTGAAAAGGACCCTGACAGAAAATATTTGCTTCCCACATGGATGTTGTAAATACACATGCACAGATAAAGTAACCTTAAACGAAGGGTAAAAGTCTGGCTCATTGTAAGTCAGTGATAAAACCTCTGGGTTGGAATCTCACAAAATAAGTTTTAGAGCATTGCACAGAAATGATAATATGAAGAGAAAATAAATTTTAAAAAATACATAAAATTCTGGAGCAGTTGATGAAAAGTGTTGCAAACTAAATGCTGTGACCTTGACACATGAAATAGTTAAATATCCCATTTCCAGAAATACTTTTAGAGGTCAGTTTTAGGCTGTAGGGATATAGGCCGTGTCCTCTGTTCTAGAAGGCATGGCATGACTGTATATTGAATTTGGCAAACTGGGGAGATGCAAAACCAAAGAGCTGAATTCATGTGGATGTAGGAATTGCTACCCCATCTCTGGCAGGGATGCAGAGGAAGCTGATGAGCCCATCCTGTTCCCCACTATGGGGAGAAGGCACCTGGGATCCTCCTTGGAAAGAGGGAAGAGCTGGTGTTACCCAGCTTTATTCACAGGCAGCGTCTGAATGTTTGGAGAGAGCTTCTGTTCAGCAGGCAGAGCCTTGTGTGATCTAGGGGAAGATGTTCCCTTGGGTGCCCCCATCCAGCTGGGCTCAGCAGGACAGGACACAAGTGACTGCTTTGTAAACATCACCTGTGGGGTGCTGAACTCCACTTTAACTTTGGGGTTTTTTTTTTGCTCTGCTGGCAAATGTACAAGCCCTTGGGGAGAACTTGCTTTAGCTTTCTGGTAGGGGATTTGCACTGAGGACATTTCCCTGCGTGCCACTCAAGCCCACAGTGACAGTCCCACTGCCAGGAATGTTCATTATTGCTGTGGTGTGGCCTGTGCCAGTAAAACCTGATGCTGTGATAATCAGCCCTGAATATTACAGGGAGAATATCCCCTGCCTCTTCCTGATCACTGCTCAGAGCTGCTCTGTAAACATGCAAGGAACAAATAATCTTAATTACAAGGTATTTAGAAAGCTAGTAGGATGAATTGGTATTGGTTGTTCTTTGAACTTTAGAATTATTCTGCTAATAAGTGTATTGAATCTTTTTAAGGTTAGAGAAAGTTCAGACTGTGCAGATGCATCTGGAGTGCCAATACCCAGCCCACAGAGTGCCAGCACCCTCAGTGAGACTCCGTGTACTCTGCTGAGTGCTTTCAGACCTGGGGAAGAGCACTGCAAAAGAACCAGGTGGTGTTTATTGCATGAGGGCTCTATTTATATGAAAGCTTTTCATTACAGGGAGGAGGGACTTGTGTCCTCTTCTGAATGTTAAAGCCAAAGGACATGTCAGCACTCTCTGATCTCCACAGTGCTGCTACATCAAGTTCTTCTTTCAATGGCCTTTTCTCTACTTATTTAGGATTAATGTAATGTAACCTTCATTAGTTTTCCTGTTGGATGTTTGATTTGCATTTATCTTCCTTTTCATCCACCATAAATTTCTGCTAGGGGTTCCAGAATCATAATTTTGGTTAATCGAGGTTGGACTGTATCTGGAGCTGGCAGTGCTGGGTTAATGGTTGGACTTGATGATCTTAGAGAGCTCTTCCAACCTTAATGATTCTATGCTTCTATAAAAATTAGGACTGTAGAGACCATGAATGATCATTTAGTCCTGCTTGCCATGCAGAGGAGGATAAGGTAAAGCTAGTCTGCTCTTGATAGATGCTTTATTTAAGCTCACTCTTAAAAGCTGTTCCCAAGGAGTGCCTTGGGTTACCCATTTGCTGGAGCACTCCCAGGCAGCAGTGTGTGTGATGGATGTCCCAGGCTTCCTGGAACCTTGAAGTATCCCTGGCTCTGCTTATGCCATGGTTAGACAGGTGGGGAAGAGAGGTGGGTTTTCTGGCTTTGGAGGGGAGGGGGCTGGCCTAGAATCCTCCTTGTATTTTCTTCTACTGTTTAAAACTGTCATGCAGAACAGTCAATGTTGTCTTTACTGCAGTGCTTGGGAAGCTTGACTCCCGTGTTCTTTCCCCTCCCAGCATAACCCAAGCTCTTTGCTCTGGTTAGGATTCCAAGCAGTGCATGTTTTCTGCCACAGCCAAACCCAAGATGTAGCACTCCAAGCGACACCCTACCTCCACAAAGTAAACATGGAATAATTGCTTCCTATTTCATGTGTACGAATCTCCTCTTAACACAGTCTGCCTTCAGATGCTTTACTCTGAGCTGCCAGAAACTCCAGATCTATTTTTCCCCACAGTGTTCTGTGAACACTTACTCATAATTTGCTATTTCCCATTTGCTATATTTTTTTTTGTTGTGGAGAGTTTTATTTTAGTAACATTAAAACATCTATAATGCATGAAATAAAATGTAGTTTTCTCATTAGTATCTCAGTAAAAAGGGCTAGAAAGGAAAGTGATGAGGGTAGTTGACTAGAAATCAAGGTGTTTCTCAGAGTGTATTTATTTTGGGAATCAGTGAGGGAATTCCTCAACAATGTGGAACTGCCAATCCACAAGCATTGTTGCTCTGCTCCTGTCCTACCACTGTGCCCAGACAGCTCAGGCAGAGCCTTAAAAGAGCTGGGTTTTGTTCAGTGGAGCACCTTCACTCACAGAGTCACAGACTGGTTTGGGTTGGAGGCACCTTACAGCCCATCCAGTGCCACCCCTGCCATGGCAGGGACACCTCCCACTGTCCCAGGCTGCTCCAAGCCCCATCCAGCCTGGCCTTGGGCAGAAAACTCCCTTCACATTTTAATTTTATTGTAGTTAGCAGCACGTCACTGACATTTCCACATCAGCAGTGTCTGGACTTGTCACATAAAAACCCGGTGGCTGTGAGGAGATCCTGGATGCCTCCTTCCAGCAGGTACAATGTGCATAAACACTGCTCATGCACTGAAACATTTCCTATCAATTATTCACCTTTCATGGCTCTTACCTTTCTGCTCTTAGAGCAGAGTGTTTCTGAGCTTTGGAACCAAGAGCCTGGAATTTGTTTTTACAGTTGAGATTTGGAAAATGAAAGAGCCACACTCTCCTGCCCACTGTGAAGAAGTGAACAGAACAGAATAAACCATTTTTCTGAGGTGAATGTAGGTTTCATGTTCTGATCTGCACCCTGACATTGATTATATCATTATATATAATAATCTACATTTTAGATGCATATAATAATAATAATAATGTATTTGTAACACATAATTCTACACGGGTCAGCACACAACATCAACCTCTTGGCCTCAGTTAGCTGTAGTCCTGTCCAAAGCTGCTGGAATTCTAATTAATTTCTCACTGAAATCAATGGAAGTGTTTTCATTGATTCAGATTGAACTGTTTCAAATGAAAGCATCATCCTGTCCATGCTCATTTGCAGATGTTTATCCAGACATTTCCTTAACGTAGTTTTGTGGGGTCTTATATTTCCTATGTTTTGATTTTGGGTGTAAATGTTGTGTGCTTTGGTTTTGATTAATTTTTTGGTATGTGTCAGAATTGTGGAAGTTTCTTCCTAACCTCACTTTCCTAGTGATAAACATTGGAAGGAGATCAAACCAGCCCTGTATCTTTAGAAATGTATGGCCTGCCTTGATAGCAGCCTATCAGAGAATGTCAAGAACATAAAGAATTACAGCTCTGCTCTCCTGCACGTCAAGCAGCTTACTGGGAAATCAAGAGCCACGAGGAATTTAAATACAATCCCTCACTGCAGCAGCTGAGCCAGAGAGCGTTGGGAGGGAGGGGAATCCATTCTGACTGGGAGAATCCTCCTTAATGAGAATTGCTGATTCACATGCAGTGAGCAGACAGCTGCCAGGGTTTCAGGCACTAAATCTGCCCAGCTGTTAATCACTCCCCAGCTGGCACTCGCCTGTGGATTCGCTGGAGCTGGCAGAATGCAGTGGATGCCTGGGCTGCAGACACTCACTGCTGGCATTTCCCGGCACAGCCACCACTGCTGCTGCTTGGGCTGAATGTTCCGCACCCACATGAGCCACTTCCACTCTGCTGGGAGGAATCAGCACCAGCCAAAGGGCAGCAAAGACCAGCAGGGCCTGGGAGCGTCTGAAAGTGCTGCAGTAGCACCAGTGAAAACTCATTTCTGGATTGTGGTCTGGTACTGGGATTTTTTGATAAACTTGACTGCATCTAAATTGGGACATCAGGGGCTGCAATCCAGAGATGAGTGGTGCTGTCCTGTCATCCCCATTTTAATGTAGCCCTACAGCGTGGAAGAGCAAAAGACCCACTTCCCAAAAGCACCAAGCAGGACCTAGAGGCAAAGGTCAGTTTTCTCAAATAATGGACTCATACCAAAAATATCCAGTCCCAAAGGCATCAGTGAGTGTAGGGTCGTGACAGTGACATCCAGGTGACAGGCAGGATTCTTTCAAACAAAATGTAATAACAAAGAAAGGTGGTAAACTGTTCTGCCTTTAGATGGGAGTTGTGGTAGAAGTTTTAATAAAACAAGTTTACCATGAGACACTCAAGCTCTTATTTAGGCATTGAGTCTTGAGGAGCAAATTGAAGAAAAGATTGCTGTTACAAAGGAGAATATCCAGAGGAGGCTGAATGACAGGGAAACAGGGAACAGAGCCTTTCTGACCTGCTCTGCAGTCCTGCTAACATCAGAAGGGCCAGGGACACTTGGAAATGATGGTACAAGCTATAAATATTCCACCTGCTTCCCTGAGTCTTCTATAACTGTAATTCCTGTCTTGGGCTGCTCATCTGCTTCAGAAAATAGGAGTCAGTAGTAAACACCAGCCACTTGCCAAAATCACCTTGACTGTGGGAGGAACAAATGAGACTTAGATTTCAGCAGCTATTGTCCCTGGGTTTTTGTGTCTGCCACTGTGACACTTGATTTGCAGTTTGGAAACTTTGCTGTAGTGACAAAAGTCTGCCCGTAATGAGGAGGAGTTGGGAGTTTTTCATCTTTTATCCTCTGCTGAGAGCTGGCAGCTGGTCCTGCTGCTCCCTTGCTGTGCAGAGCCAAGGCAGAGCTGAAACGGTGCCAGTTCCTGGCTTTGTTTTGTGGTGCCTTTTTTCCCTGCAGGTACTGTGCTGAGCTCATTTTAAGCTGTCTTTTGGATTATATTAAAAATACGCTGGAGTTGTGGAGATTCTTCCAAACGTCATCTTCTGGGTGCCAGATTTCAGTATAGTTGTGATTTATGTAGAAAAGATCCAAAGCCAACTCAGAAACAAATGGGAAGTTGTTCCCAAATCCTCAATCCCATGAGCACTCAGTGTGGAGCATTCTCTTCTCCCTTCCTTGGGATCCTCAGCTGAGGTTTCTGTTTGTCCTGCATGAGAACAAACACATCTACATGGAGGATGTGCCCATGCCCTATGACAAAGTGAATTTGTATTTAAAACGTGCCACCTTTGTGCTGCGTGGCTTGCCTCAAAGGGAGGTTTTCAGCCATGGAATGAGGCAGTGCCTTCCAATTATTGCAGGCCAAGTAGCAAACTTTCAGTTTTGGAGGGTTTGCCCATGGATTTTTATGTTGCCTCACTGTGCTCCCTTCAGACTGACCCAGTCTGTGATTCTGCGATTTGAAGTAAATATTGAAGTATTATAGAGAAAAACATTCATTCTACAGATATAGTCTGTATTGGCCCTTTGTGGAGGTTGTGACAAGGCAGACAGAGACTTAATATTTTGAGGATAAAACTGCAGGAATACTTTTTCAGAGCTTTATTGATGATAGAATCAGACTGGTTGGGGTTGGGAGGGACCTTAACGATCGCCTAGTCCCAATCCCCCTGCCATGGACAGGGATAATTGCTTCTCCAGCCACTGCTGCCTTGAGACATTTTCAGAAGTGTTCATACTTTAGATAGAACACTCTGTCACTTGACTCTGTCAAGGGATTGGAGGAGTGGAAGGTATGAAACAGGGACTTCAAACAATGTCACCCTCTCTTCCCAGTCTGGTTTTTGCAGAGGTTACACTGCCTGTAAGCTGTGTGCCTTGCACTGCTGGGATTGCTTGCTTTGATAGGGTGCTGTTAGGGGAGGATTGGTTTTTAAAAAAAATACTGTGAATAACAACTGGAGCTAAAAACAGATCAGGCACTGTGATACTGAGTGTTGCACTGTCAGACTCCTCTGTGGCTCCACAAACCAAAATGCTGGCAGGTCTGTTCCTGCTCAGGGACAGCTGTGCCTCAGTCAATAGCAAGAGAAAGGCAAACCACGGGACATGGCAGTGATGGCAAACCCTGCCTGTCACCAGGACTTCAGGTCAGAATTCTAAGTGTCCATCAGGTTTCACAGACCTTCCCCTCGAAGAGAAAGAGGCTTGGTTATAACCCAAGGCAGCAGGCAGCCAGGGAATGGACAGGAGGATTCCTCTGGAGGGGCCTCAGCAGGGTGTCGTGTGTGGGGTTCCAGAAGGTTCTGCTGTCCCTGCCTTGACAAGACACCCCAGCAGAGCCGACTGAAGAGCTGCTGAGCACCATGCAATGCTCAGTTTTTACAGTCAGGAGGCATTAGATTTGTGCACTACTGTCAAATTAGGATATTTCTGGGGCTGCAGTGCAGGCAGAATTTTGAGCAAATGTTACCGTCGAAAGTTTGGGTGAGACAAAGTTTGAGGATATATTCTTGGAATGATGCATTTAAATTAACCCTCAATTCTCCTTTTTTTTGGTCTAGACCAAAGGCTTTTTGGTCTAGGACCAGAGTTAATTCCCGAAGCTGTGATCCCCGTGGACTTTCCCAGGGATGGGAAAAAGAGGAACCTTAACAAGAAATTAGGGAGAGGCACCTGGATGTGCAGGAGCTGTGTAATTGCAGTCAGGCATGTGGAGCCCAAGGAAGGGAAAGATGTATAACAGAATGCAGGCAGAAACTCTGTTGTCCTTTGTTTTGACTCATTATGGGAAAAGAAAAATGGCAGGATGGAAATGAGAGACCAAAAAAATCTTTATTTTAATATGAGTATAGGAATCTGTGCTCAGGATGTATTGGCATAAATTCATTTAGTGCCAGTGATTATATAGGAAATGGAGGATCACTTAACTATTTTAAAGTTCAGGATGTTGTTAAAGAGAGGAAAAGGAAAGTTCTCTACTCTCTTTGGAGTTTTTATTTTATGAGGTGGGAAGACAACAGTGTAAATACAGATTTGATTGGAGACAGACTCTTTAGTCAAATGCTTTATGTTAAACGGAATTGCATTTGGTAACTTCAGGTATATAAAGGAATATAAAATTTAATGAAACATTAATATAACGGGCTTTTGCCACCAGAGGCTTTGCACCATAAAAAGTGCAAAGGTTAATGGCATGAGAAACAAAGGGCTTCACATCCTGATTAAACCAAACCCTCTCCAGTCTGTTTCCTGTTCTCCATGGGGCACCATCACTTGTGCTGGGATCTGCCAAGGTTACGGCCTTTGTTCTTTATTACCCTTTGTGATAAAAATATCCCACTGTTCTTGTGGATGCCAAGCTCCTGCGAAGGCTCCGGGGCTCTTTGGCACACAAGGAACAGAGAATTCAGGTTTTGGCCTTCCTGCAGAGTGCCACTGGTGTTTCTGCCAGAGCAGGGCTCTGATGTGCTGCAGGATGGGTCACACGAGCTGAGGGTGTCACCCATTGTCACAGGCTTTGGACTCAGAGGTGTATTCCATCCTTTCACATCTCAAAACACGAGGCCTTGCTCTGCCCTTCCCCATCCCAGTGTGAGTGGGAGGATTTTCTTGCTCTGGTCCAGTTTGATGACAAACTAACCAGTGTAAAACAGCAGCAGGTTCTGCACCACACTCTCCCCAATCCATTGCTATACATTGATTCATCTACTTCTTCCACCGTTGCTTGTTTTCAAGTGCTAATGTAGTTGTTTGCTCTATTATATTGGAATTAAAACCCAAAATATCTGAAGGAAACTATAGTGGACTCCAAACACAAATGGTCAGGAATCACAAATAAAAATAATAATACACTTGGTAACAGTAAACGGAGCACTCTGGGTGATTTGTTTTAAAAAATCAGGTTCTACTTGACTGCCAGAGCAGGGAGATTAACCTACATGCTACAACAAGGGTTTAGTTGACTACATGAATTTCTTTGGCATTTCTACATGAATAACATTAGTTACTAGTGGCAAAAATATGTTCTGAGCCAACTTCTTTTTTGTTTGCTCCTATAATTCATTAAATAATGCCATAAATCAGTGTGAAAAATCTGAAGGCATCTGATTTATGTTTAAGGAATGAAAAGTTTCCAAACTCTATTCAGAAAGTGATGGAAACTAAGGGTACATGTGTAAAGTAATAGTTAGCTTTTGTCAAGCGCTTTCTGTCAAAAGATTTACAATTTCCCAGAAGAAATGGAGTCAGGGAAATGAAGTGTGCCAGATGTCTCAGTCATTGAGTGACAAAATCAAAGCCTCTCTTAGCAGGTAATACCTGAGAGTAGGGCTGCAGATGATTATAAATATATTGATAAGTTGTCAAAATGATCTTTTAACTACTACACTTGACTAGTCAAGCATATTCTATTAATTCTCTATAAACCAGTAATTAAATTGATTCTTTTTTACTACTTCTTCAAGGTGTTCCAGTTCTTTAAAGCACCCTTGGCTTCCTGAAGTGCTTGTTGATAGCCCTTTGATCTGCCCAGCAGAACTGTGAATGCTGATCAGTGTTCATGATTTGGGAGACAGCTCCAGACACAGGGGTGAGGCTGTTCACTGAAAGCCTTTCCAATGAGTTTGTGTTGCACTGAGGAATGAACACATTCTCAGTGTTCCTCTGCATGAAAACATTCAGTTGTCAGTTTTTCATGATCTTTTGTGTGAAGCACACAGAGACAGGTACAAAACACAGCATTCTGAGTGCTTCCACGAGGTGACAGTGAGGGTAAGAAAAAGAGGAGTTATTGGTGCAAAGCATCCTCAGTGTCTGCAGCTACTTGGCCCAAAAGAAGGGATTTGAGGTTACTTTCCTGCCCCCTTCCCCTCCGAGGTTTGCATACTCTTAAACTGTGGGGTTTTGATGCTTCAGTAATGTTCTCTGCCAGATTTCTTTCTGGAGGGCATCACTGTGTCTCTTCAGTTTTCTCTGAGCTTATTGCAGCTCTCCATGACAGAAACTCTTCCTTTTGTAGGAAGGAAGATTCCCAGGCATGTGGCTCCATGGATAGGGAAAAATAACTGCAGTAAAGCTGTGTGGATTGAATAAAGACTCAGTCTCTGCCCCCTTGCTGGTGCCTTTGCTGATGTCCCGGGATGAGGGCTGTGGACTCTCGCCCAGCACACAGGGGGTGCCAGGGAGGAGGCACCCCTCCTCAAAGGCAGGGCACAGCTGGGAAGGTGTCTGTGAAATGCTGCTCATCACTCAAACAGGCCTCTGAAAGGCTCTTTCCAAGGGGGACAGGTGGAACAGGTGCTGGGTGCAAGTACAAACTGAGCAGCTCCTGAAAGCTCCACCAGCACAAAGCAGTTCCCACCCGACTTCTGCATCCCTTCACCTTCTCTGCACTGCTCTGTTCCTTCACAAAAATATTATTGCAATGAAGGCAGAACAAGGCAGGGGACAGAAGTACCTTGGCTCCAGCACAGAGAAGACAGATTTGCTCTACAAGTTTTGTCACCTGGAAAAATTTGCAGTTTTCTTTGATAACAAATAACACATGGAGCAACAGGAAATCTGCCAAGCGTGGCAGAGGCTGTAAGTCACCACTAACAGGGGCACTTTATCAGTGACAAGGCATGAAGAGAAGGAAACACAGCCACTGTGACCCCAGTGCATGTGAACTCAAAGCTTGAGAGGCATCTAGAACCCACACAATTCATGAAGATTGAGAGCAATGTGTTAAACCCAGCAAGAACAGAAGTGATTAACTCCAGGCTCAGTCTAACACAGGGCACTGAGAGCCTGAACCAGAATGGACCAGTGCAAACCACTCAGGTCTCACTGCCCTGTTTTGGAGAAACACTTCACAGTGCTCATCAATCCAGCATTTTCTGCCATCAGAGCTGGGCTTTCTCTGCAGAGAATGAGGAGTATTGGACAAAGTATTAGTGGGAAGGAACCTTATGAAATGGAGGAGCAAAAGGCAATCCAGCGCTGGCAAACTGGGAATTTCTTGCCTCTGCCTCGCAGCCAGAAGAGCTGACTGATTACTGGGGCTTAGAACAGCATTGAGATCACAGTGGAGTTGCTGCATTAGAGACAGAGTCACTAGACAGTTCTTTAAGTTGGAAAGAACTGGAAATTCATAATTACTTTGGCTTTGTCCAGAAGTGTAATGTATTTAATTCTTTCCCAGTGCTGGACCAGGCAGTCAGTAATTACACTAATAGTGTTATCTCCCTTATTAAAGAATGTCTTATCTAAGTAATATTGCTAATTCATATGCATCTGGTGTAATTTGAGCTTTCAGGACTTTTTATGGTCGTATATATGGTTTTGTCTTTCTTTTGATTCTTCCTGGCTCTTTAGACATAATATCTTTCTTGCTGACAAAATGCCATTGTTATCTCTAGGTTTAAACTGGTTTTTAGCAACAAGAGTAAGTTACAATTCTAAGCAAGAGTGTGAGCCTGACCCAAGAGTTCTGGCCCTCCCCTGATCTCTGCTGGCAAGGGTGAGGCTGCTCCAGTTGTGAAATATCCTCGTGCATCACATGGTGCTCCCAGTATCCCACTTCAGGCGTGTAAGCAAGGTTTTCGTAGAAGCTGTTCCAAGTTTGCTTGGAATCTTCATATTTCTTAGGTTATTTTTAAAATAAAGGAACTGTTGTGACAGCTTGTACTAAGCTATTTACAAAAAGCTATTTCTCTTTCACTTGAGTTTGCACTTGAATTTTCTTGTTGTGCTGATTTGTGACACGTTTGGGTTTAATGATGATACTTACCATGAACTTGTCACCCTTTATGCAAGAGTTTTTCCTTTGTAGCTATCCAAGCTTTTTGAGTGCTTTTGCTGAACTGTGAGATTGAAATTTAAATTACTTCAATGCCTTTTATAACCCTTGTAAGTATTAATTATATTTCTTAATTATCTTTTTCAGTATTTAGGCATTTCACAGATTGGGAAATAGATTTTTCAAAAAGAAAGTCTCGCTTATACAATACAGCTTGTTGTTCCTTTCTCCACAGGAATTTAATTTTTATTGAAGTCATTAAAACCATTAATTTTTGATGGAAAAAGCTACACTTGGACCTTTCAGAGCTGCAACCCCCCCTGTCTCCTGGCAATTACGGATCACTCCTCTCATTTTCCTGTTTTCCCACAGGCACTGGCCACCCTTTGGGTACCAGGGGACCCTGGCACACCCAATCCCAGCCTTTTCTTTTAAGTTATTACTGTAAACAATGGTTATATCCATTAAAAATTGCTCTTAACCTGCCTGATTCTCTACAGGGGTGAAGTCAGACTGCTGTAACACATCCCATTCCCATGGCAGCCTGCTTGCTCTGGCTTGATTATTATTTACATACAGCTTTTAGAGAAATGTGTTACTCCAGTGAGGATCTCCAGTTCTCAAGTGAGATCTGTCTTTTTCTGTGAGAATTTAGATAAACACGCACTGTGTAATGAAATACCCACAATTTTCACTGGAGCAAAAGGACTACATTCAGTCATAATTATGCTGTACTTTGGGCCATGTGCAAGATCCTGATTCAATTCAGAGTGTGAATTAAAGTGGAAGCTTTCTGCTTTAAAAAGAATTGACCCAAATTTCAGATCATTCCTTGGGAATGCCCCCATTCCCTCCCACCCCATTCACCATGAAAAATATTAAAATCAGAGCTTCATCCTGCTGAAGGGAAGAAGAGAAATGTTCAGGATCAGAGGAAATGTAATGGATTTGGAGCTAGGGTAGGGGGACATTTCCCATCAGCTCAACAGAGAATTCTGATAGGAACTGCTGAAGTAAAAAATGTGAGGGACCTTTGGGGCAAGCCAAGACCAGCAACCAGAGGAAGGGCAGGAGGTGCAGCACCACAGATCTGAGGGGTTTCCAGAATCCCATCTTTGTCCAAAGAGTTTTAATGAAAAACTTCTGTGTGGAGGCCTCAGGGGCAGCTCTGCAGGAGCCCCATCCTTGGGCAGCAGGGATCAGGGCACAGCCTGGCACTGCCACAGCCATGGGGCATCACAGAGAGCTGCCCCTGCCTGGGCATCTCTGCTCAGCCCCAGCCTCCACGGCTCCAGTGCCCCCTCCAGAAGGGAAATAACATTTGCTTCATTTACTCATCCCTCAGGAAGCCGTGGGGACTTGACCCCAGGCACCCTGAGACTCAGAACATCCTTCCTCTGCAGATACTGTGCTTCAAACGTGGTGCCAGAGGCAGGGAAGAAAGCAAAATTCCATCTTCTTCTTTAAAAAAACAGGAAAAGTGGGCTTCCCTGTGCTGCACCGAGTGTTTCTTGCCCTGAGGAGAGGAATTAGCTTTTCTGTGTCTGTTTGACTTTGCCTCTTCATACAGCTGGAAATCCTGGGAAGGCTGACTGACATCTATAGAGAAAGGACTAATAAAAATGTGGGTTTACTTGTAAGAGATAGCAGTGGTTTCACTTTTCCTGGGATGCTGATAGCCTGTCAGTGGAAAATGTAGGCTTGGACAGGCTGGGTATGATTTATCTTCCTATGAAACCTGGCATGAATTTCCCAAACACTTCTAGCTCATGATAACACATCTTTTATTTCACTTCCTTCCATTGTTAGACAGAAAACATCACCTGACGAGTGGCCACAAAACACAGCATGAAAAATTCTCTGACCCAACTTTTACTATGCACAAGTGAAAACAAAACAGTTTTATGAGTTGGGCCATGTTGGAAATACTAATTTTACATTTGTTCATCAAATAAATGGCACTGAAGCCACCAACTTCAGCCATGAAATGTACCCTTCTTAGTGCTCTTTAGGATCAGCAATCACCAAATGTTCTGACAGCTAAAAAGTTTTTAAACAAGAGAATAAGAAACATTGAAGAGTTAATTATTCTGTTTTAATTAATTGAGAACTACTGTATTTAAAAAAATTCAAAAAAACCCCAACAATCAAGTATCTGAATTCCCAGCATTTTAATTGCCACAGAGATGATTATGATGACCCAGAAACTTTAAACTTTTGAGGTCAGAGCTGTAGAGTATTCTTAAAAAGCAGTTCCCATCTGCTGTGTGGTGGTAGTTGCTACAGACTGCACAAAAAAGTCCTCAAACACCAACTACCCAACCAAAGAGTATAAATGAATCTGTAGAAATGAAAAGAAATTCAGTTATGCCTTATCCACCCCAAGCTCTTGGGTATAACAAAAGTTTCCCCACATTTGCAGAGCTCAAACCTTTTTTTATTTATTTTACTTTCATTCAGCCAAGCTTAAAAGCTGGGATGACCCAAGAAAATAAAGTGTACAAGGAACGTGGGAGGCAGGCACTCCCTGAGCTAAGACTGTGGAGATTCTGGCTGAGGTGGGCTGCAGGAGCAGGCCAAGTCACTGCCTTAGCAAGGGAAGTTGGTTTTGGCAGCAGCTGCTTGACTCTGAGGAGGCTGATGATGATATTCTGCTCTTGAATAGAAAAAACACACAGAACCAGCAGGTCAAATTAGCCTATTTCTGTTCAAAGGAAGGTTATAGAAATGTTCCTGTTACAGCATTTCCAGCAGCCACCTCTGCAGGAAGGGAGCAAAGCTGGCTTAGAGTGCATGGAAAGAGGAGCTGAGAAACCCAGAGCTGGGATCCATGAACAGCAACGTGAGTGCAGTCACTGAGCCCTGTCTCAGGCAAAGCTCTCTCTGCAGCCACAGGCCTTGGAACCTGGTAAAAATGGGTAATTGTAATGCCAGGTCTAATAGGGCTTGTTATATTATCTACTACATTAAATCTCTGACAAATATTTAATGGGATTAAATCTGTCTTCTGCTCTAGATTTATATAGCACTGCCAGGGCACAAACTTCATTAAAGCTCCGTGTAACAGGTATTTGAATCCTAACTAGAAAGTCTCATTTTCCAACATCACATCAGTTTTAACTTCTCTGTTTTATCCCTATTCAATCATCACTTCCCATTAATTTATATTTTTGTTCACTTCCCTTAGCTTTAGCTGCTTCTCAGGTACTCATTTCAGCAGCTCTGTACTCCATGGGTTCCAATGCCATGCTTTATGGACAAGGACTCACTCTGTGCCTAGCAAGGAGCTGTATTTCCTCAGTAACTGCTAAAATCAATGAGACCTGACAGATTCAGTGCAAAAGGGAACTGTGTTTCTCACAGGATTATATTCATAGAACACAGACCTCTCTGTGTATGAGTTCATGGCTAAGTGCAGACAGATTTTCCTGTAAAGATCAAAAATAAGAGGAAAACTTACCTCCACTTACTTCCTGCTTTAGTCAGCAACATCCAGCATTAATTCCTGAAAAGACACATATTTCCCTTCTCTCTGTTTTGTTCTGCTGAATTAATACATGCACCTATTATGATTCTTGCCTAATTGCAGCCAGATGAGGCATCTTCCCTCCCTTGGGCCACGCTGGAACCCAGCATCCTCTGCAGGTACAATGTGATTGTGTGGCCTTTTGCAAACAGCTGTTCCCTTCTCTGCCTGTGCCTCGAGCCAAAAAGGAACCACTGAGCTTGTGTTCAGGAGCTGGGTGTAAATATTCAACAGATGCTGCACAACTCCGGAGCCAAACTCACAGTTGTGCTCTATTGGAACAAACACGCCTGGTAAAATCAATGCATAATTAATTGATTTGCTCACTCAAAACTTCAGTGCTGATTGGAACAGCCCCCAGTTATGTAGATTTTTTGCTACCAGCTGTGGCTAAATGAAATTAGTTTGGCCCATGTGAATATATATTATTTACAGTCAGGTCAGGTGCTGTGCTGTGGATGCATCTCCTGCAAACCACTCATTATCTGTGCATTGTTTGCACTCTGAACTGAAGGACATGGGAAGTTTTTCCTTCTTATAGTAAATTTTTCTTTCTTTCACCCAGCCCTCTCTCAGCTCCTTTCATCTTCCAATTTCATCCTTACCTTTAGATAAATGTTTGCTGTTGCTCCTTCAGTGTCTGGGACTTACCTGGAGATGTAAAAGCACAGTAGAAACTCAGTGATGACCCCAAGATATGGCCATTAGGAACTACTCTGTAACCAGTACATAATCACTGTAACTACACAGATCAACATATGGCAATAGAAATAGGACATTGCCATCTTTTTCCATGGTTCACAGCATCTCTTTTTTTTTTTAAATTTAAGTGCAGAGCATAA
Source organism: Pachycephala philippinensis (assembly GCA_013397055.1). Lineage (NCBI taxonomy): Eukaryota > Metazoa > Chordata > Aves > Passeriformes > Pachycephala > Pachycephala philippinensis. Next base: position 148,348 of record VWZT01008120.1, on the reverse strand, counting down.
GCTTCAGACACACCAGGCTTCACAACATTTATACTAATGCTGCCAAGCCACTCTCTAAAATATTTTATGAACCATGAGAACATTTTAATCTGCTGGCATTTCCTTAATTAAGACAGTTTTACTGCTGCCTGAAACAGAGGTGTTACATTAGCTGAGTATCTCTGCACTGTGTAAATTATGGCATCTGTCTTCTAAATAGAAGTTTGCATTATGCATTGAGGAATGAACTGGTGTGCATTTAATTTAAATGGATGATCAGAGTTTTTTGAAAATTAATATCTGCCTTTCTAGGAGATTTCCATTATGTTAAATTACGTTTTAAGAAGCACATTACCTGAGTAATGTTAGTGCGTATCGGTTCATAACATTAGCATTTCCTGCCACAATGGAGCCTTTGAAAACATCCACTGAAAAAACACGGATTGTTAAAGATTTACTGCTTTGTTGAAATTCTAAGAAATGCTGCTCAGGTGGAAATATTTTTTACCTTAATGTGTCAAACTGCACAATACAACAAATTCATTTGCTGTGATTCTATATACCAGTGGTGAGTTAGGTCAAATTATTCATACATATCATACATAGAAAATTTAATGACTTTCAGAATCTTGCATTTTCCCCTAATAACAGACATAAATATTACATATTCCCACCCTAAGACATTTACTGCTTACAGCAGGTAGAGGAACTATTCTGCAGAAAGCCAAGGCTTCATGCTTGTAAAAAGGTGTAAGAGCTCTTATATAGAGATGATTTTTAAAATAACAATTAAGAGGTGATTTCCAATCCCTTGGAATTGCTATGGATATAGCAATGTATCCCTACAGCAGATATTGGGGAGGAGGAAGGATCAGCTTTGGAACTATTTATAGCAGAATCTAAACTTGGGTTCATTTTGTAAAGTATTTCGCTAAATGCTCCTGATGTGGTTTTGTTTTATTGGTCTCCTCCATGGAAAACATATTTGTTACTCCGACATTTTTGCAGCTCTGCCATGAAAAGCTCTGTCAGCTTCCTGTTCCACGCTGCTGTTTTCCTCTCCCAGACTTTTCTGCTCGGGCCCATATCACAGAAATACAGATAGTGCTGGGAGCAGTGGCAGTTTCCTCATCCTGCCAGAGTAACCAGTGTGTCCATGCTTTTCCACCTTTTTAATGCTTCTCCTCCAAATCCTTGCCACTTCTCTGTGGGATCATTTTGTTCAGTGGCCATCCTGGAGGGGCTCCGTGTGTGGATCCCAGGTTCAGAACTCTGGCTGCACACAGCCAGTTGTGCCAGTCCTGCTTCCACGCCGTTCTCCTCAGCCTCCAGCCCACATGGGATCACGCCTGGGATAGTGCATGGCTATAGGAATGATGGCATCAGGATATCAGGGGAAAAATGATTCACTGCAAGAGTGGCTAAAATTGGCACAGGCTGTGGTGGAGTCACAAACGAGTGGATGTGGCACTTCTTGGTGTGATTTAGTGGCCATGGAGAGACTCAGTCAAAGGCTGGACTTGATGATCTTGGTCCTTTCCTTACTGACTGTGATTCCATGACTGGGATTTGAGTGAGGGAAGCTGTGGCCAGGCACCAAGAGAGCCAAGGCTCGGTGGGTGCAGCAGCAGGATTGGGATGGATTCCAGTGCCAGCAGTAGGACTGGGATGGATTCCAGTGCCACGTGTCACCTCCCCGCTCCGTCCCTGCCCCAGATGTGTTTCCAGCAGTGGGATGTTGCCCTTGGAGCAGCCTGTCTGCAGCCTGGCTGCCCCGAGGGTGTTCAGGGTGCCCAGGGATGGGCCAGAGAGGGCTCAAGGATGTTTCCTGTACCAGGTACCCCCCAAGAAGCCCCTCCCCAAGCCCAGCCCCGCTGTGGGTTGTTGACTCGTGTTGTCTGCGCTCGGCGGTACCTGGTGGCACTCATGTCTGTGAGTGATTCAGCGCAGTGTGCTCTCCTCCCTCTCACTCATCCCGGCACTGAAATTGGGCATTCTGCATGTGGAAATTACAGGTTCCGAGGGTGATTCACGGAACAACACAACAGGCACTTGTTGAGGCATCGAGGGATGACTTCATCCCTTGCTGTTGTTTCAGCAACTGAAAGAGGCTTTATCCAGGATGGGTTCTGATCCTTTTCACAGATTATTTATTATCCTTTACATCACACTTGTCCCTGATCATCCATTTTTGGTTGTTTTGAATCCTTAAAAGCATGAGACTAAGAAATAGTTCGCACCTTCAATTTTCCACCAAATGCTGGAGGTCACTTCTATTTCCTTTGATCTTCTTGGGCCAGTCATAAGTGTTCTGAACCACTTTTGCTTTGTACCACGGTGCAGAAAGTTGGGAGTTAAAATCACCTAGGAATGGGGTCAGGCACACAGCTGAGAGACTGGGACAGCTAGAATAGGACGTTTTCAATTCAAAATGAGGTTATCTTCTTAATGGGACGTTAATGAGTGACCCGAGGTGCTCTGCCGGGATGATTTTAGGGGTCTTTGTGCATCAACGGAGCTTTCCACAGGCACTGAGGCAGCTCCTTTGGAGAGCTGTAACCCAACACCAAACCCTGCTCCTTAGTCAGCATCTCTGCCTCAGGAACTGACATCCAGAGACAAGGGGAGAAAGCAAATCCACCTCATTATTCAGTGCTCTCCTCCTGAAAGGATTTCATAACAGATGAAAGGCTGCCACACAGCATCTGCCTGCCCCAGCCTGAGCATCGCCTCGCGTGCTAAGAAAAGAACATGGAACTTGTGTCTGAGATCCATCTGAGAGATACTGCCCCAAATTTACATCGCTGCAGGAAACTCTATTGCCAGATATGCACAGACACAGACCAAAATACCCCAGGAAAACATTCCTGGGGAAAAAAGTCTTAAATTTACCTTGAGAGGCTGAATCTCAAATAGTTCTCTGAAAGGATTTTTCACCTTTTCATAAATGTAATAGTAATGGTGATTCAAGCCTGAAATTTATTGAAGTTTTGGCTCCAAACACTGAAGGTTTGGGGTATCTGTAATAAGTTGTGGGTACCAAATGAGCCTCTCTACAGCACTGACCAGTGCAATGCAGTCCTGGGTGCCTTCCCTTTGGTAAGGAAAAGATGTTCCTCCCTGCAAGAAGGCATCGAGGAGTCCATTAGCAAAAATCCCTGAATGGGGACAGCTCGGGGACAGGGACAGGAAGGGAAACAATTTTAATTTTTAATATAAAATAGAAAATTATTACATTCTAATATCTGTACTGGCATTTATCTTGGGATGACAGCCATGGAACAAGTTACATTTTCCCTCCAAGTCTGTGGGAATTTTTCCAACCTAGAGTGTGTTATAACACATATCTCCTTGAGAGAAGTGTGGGGTTAGATCCCTTTTTATTCTGCTGGAAATTTACCCCTGGATCGTTCCCTGACACGTTTTGTGCAGCTCCAATGTGCTGCTGCCACCAGATGGCCCTTGTGGTGGCTTCTGGTGGGGAAATCAGCGCAGGAGCTCTCCAAGGCAAAGCATTAAAATCAATTTAAAGGCAGAACACTGTTTACAAACAAGGATTTTGCATAACAAGGGCCTGCTTTCTTTGCCAGTAGCATTCTGTGAGAGCTGATACGCAGCGTTTCACCAAGCAGCACATTCCCTGTCGGCAGCTGGGAAGGATGCTGGGGATGTGCAGACCCTATCAAGAATTCTTCCTAATTTTGCACCAAACAGAGCAGGATGAAGAGCAGAGTGTCTGAATTACAGTTTTGCTGACCTTGAGTTTACAAGATTCTGTAACTGCTCCGAAGTGGGATCTTGATGAATAATGTCAGCAGCACCTTTCTGATGCAAAATAAAAGGGAAATTAAAAATAAGAAAAGGGGAAGAGGAAAGGGGAGAAGGGAGAGAAGAAGGAAGGGGAGAGGGGAGAAAAGGAGGGAAAAAGAAAAAATAAAGGAGGAAAAAAAATCTCTCCTCAGGTTCCAGCTGTGGTTGCAGCAAGCAGAACAAGGGCTTTGTCTGCTTCACTTCTGAGTCTGAGCATGACAGGGACACATCCCTTTTTGTCAGGAGCTCTCTGAAATGGGAATGAACACCCAGGCAAAGGTCTCTGTGATTTCCTCAGCTCTGCCTTTGCTTTGGAGCCTGTTTGTTTTGGGTAAACGCTCCACACTTGCCCTTGTAGCAAGCGTGGCAAAGGCAGTGGCAGAAATTCTGGGAGTTTAAAGGGGAGAAAACCAACAGACAATAAGAGAAGCCAAAAAGGAATGAGTTGAAACCTGCTCGCAGTCGTAGCTGCACCTTTTTGAAAGCCATTTTTGTTCCCAGGGATGCATTTATTTCATTCTACATCAGAAATTCCTCAAGATCTATTTCAACTGTCAACTTATAGCCAGCATCAAACACAGAAATGACACAGGGATGACTTTTTGACAGCCAGTTTTTGAGGAAACGGAGCTGCAAAGTGATTTTTTTGCAATGTGAGAGCATCTTTCCAGGCCACACATTAAAGTAATGGCAGAACTATGTTCCTCAACAGATCTGAGTAATACAAGCACAATTATGAGATCTTTTTTGGAAAATATCTTTTTCAGGTGAATGGCAGACCCAAACATTAATAATGCATCTTTTTCCTGTAGTAACTTAGTGAGTAAATGCAGCGAGAGACTTTTAAATGCTGGATCACTGACAGGCAAAACCAAGTTCCCAGTTCCCAGCCCTGTCACAGTATCCCTCAAAGATAGGTTTCAAGATCACTCACCCCAAAGTATTTGATTAGTGCCACTTGTGTGCTTCAGTAAAGAGCTACTCACATGAGTTAATTCAAGATACAGAGGATACTTCTTGATTACATGGGGCAATGGAATACAGAGCTCAGTACAATAAAAGGCTTTATACGGGGATCAGGATTAGCTTTTCCATGTGGGAATGGATCAGATTTATCACATAATTTGAACTGCACCTTCTCTGCTAAGAAGGCATTTCTGAAGAGAGAAATTCACTTTGTTGCCAGTACAGAGAAAAGAAAGTGTCCTGAACAGGCTGGGGATCAAAACTCTTGTGAAAAAAACTGAATTAATGCCCATTCCAGAGGTGTGGGGCAGAGGTTTTAAAAGCTAAAACACTTACTTCAATTCAAGTCCTCCCTTTGGGGTTGAGCCCTGGAGTGTCACACACAGGGAGGGTCCCACACATGAAGGGAGGGATCTACCACAGGTCAGATCCTGCAGGTTTTACTGGGTTTGGTCCTGACTGAAAACCCAGATGGATTCCATTTCCTTCATTCCTGGTATCTGGGTCCTTATAAACCTTTGCTGCCCTGGATTTTGCAAACAGACACTTTCACAGCTTTTGCCTGACTCGGATGAAGGACAGTTCTGAGGAGCCCCAGTGGCACCCAGGCCCTGCATTTCTGTGCACCCTTCCCACCGTGTTCACCCTTCCCTCTCAGGGAGCCTCTCCAGGGCTGCCAGAGCAACACAAACCTCACAGAACCCAGCAGTTTGTCTTTGTGGGATTGCTGCTCCTGGGGAAACCTCCTGGAGCGAGTTACCTCAGAGAGCTGGGGTTCAGAAGAACCCCCAGCAGTTTGTCACCAGCTCCCAGTTAGCCCATTCCATACTTCTAACAAGTCCAAAATCTCAGTTCCTGCCGAGGGACTGGGAATAAACTACATTTGTCTTTGGTACTAAGGACTTGTTTGAGTTTCTCCTTATGTTCTAAGAGCCTGCCCAAGGGGAAACCTCTAAACAGCTGATTAACACTTTGCTGCTCTCAGACCTGGTTCAGATCATTATTCTCCTCTGGATGAACAACCCGGATTAATTTTGGCAAAGTAACATGCACAAAGAGACTTATGAAAAATGTAGCTACTTCTCTTTGTATTGCATTTCCAGAACTTACATCTCCATCTCTTCTTTGGAGCAGCAGCACTCTCCCTTTTTACTTTTCCTTTTGAGTAGAACTCCAATTCATCTTTAGAGTGAACCGAGTTCCTTTTGCCTCCAGCTACACATTGACAGGGTCAGTTCTGGAAGTTCCTTTGTCTTAGAAAAGCTGTTCCCTCTGCCAGTCTGTGATCCCCCACGTAAGTATTCACTGAGCACTTTGCTGCCACAGTATTTTTGTCATTCTCTGTGACAAATTTTCAGGCTGTGGCAGAGCCCCCTCTTGAGAGAACCCCAAAGCTTCCAAAAGCAAGTACATCGCTTTATTATTATTATTATTATTATTAACATTTCAACTGGAAAAGCTTCCAGAAGTTATTGCATTTCTCTCAGGTCTCTAAAGAGAGTGGGATCAAAGCTTTTTGGGAGTCCTGATCTGTTGCCGTACACCGGGGCCCAGATATTGCCTTACACCGGGGCAACACAGTTTGCAGCGTAACATTGCGGCACCATCTGCAGTAATCAC
>VWZT01008120.1:85609-132691 GCA_013397055.1 Pachycephala philippinensis | reverse complement strand
CGCCGTGCCCACGGCTGTCCCTGCGGCCAGCGCTGCCCCGGGCCCCGCCGCCCGCGGCGCTCGGGGGATGCCCCGGGCAGAGCCGCGGTACCGGGGCGCTGGGAGCAGCGGGGCGAGCCCTGCCTTTCTCCCCGGGGCGTGTTCGCTGCCGCTCCGAGCGCCGTGGGGAGGGAGCAGGGGTACCCAGCGCGGGGAGCCGCTCACTCGCCCCCCGGGGATGCCCCGCGGCGCTGCCCAGGAGCGGCCCTTGGCTCCGGCCGCTATCGAAAGTGACCCGGCCAGGGGGCAGTAAACATTGGCCGCTGGCCACCGGCGGGCTGGCCGGGCCAAAGCCAGCTCGCCCCGTTCGGGCCGCCTTCGCTCCCGGCCGCCGCAGCTATTCCAGCCTCTCTAAGCTGTAATTAATCGTCTGCGTCTCTCCAGCGCTGGGAAAGCCGCTTAGTTGCGCGGTTCCGAAGCAGTAGGGATTCGGGAATAGCAAGAACTGAGCTCGGCGCTTTCCCGGCGTGTTTTTACTTCTGGAAAAGTATTTAAGGCTTGGCTTTCCCGGAGCAGAGTGGGAAAAGCATGCATGGGATTACGAGCCCACTTCGCAGCTTGACACAGCACAAAGGGCTGTTTGTGATCCGCTGCGCTCGAATTCCTCAGGTTTATAAATACAGACGCGGCGGCTCCCGGCCGCCGCCAGCCCCTGGGATGCGGGAGACGGGATTGCCTGCTCCGGGCAGCCGCGAGATGCCCGGGAGGGAGGGAGGGCGAGCCCCGGTCCGTGCTCCGGCCGCGGGGTGCCCGGGGTGCCCGGGGTGCCCGTCCCGCTGCGGGAGGCTCCGCTGGCTCGGTCCGGCCCTGCCGGGGCCCGGGACAGGGCTCGGGCAGCCCCCGCTGCGCTCAGCCGCATCTCCCCCCGGAGAGCGGGGTCGGGCAGGGATGGGCTTCAGAGATGTCCCGGGGAGATGTCCGGGGAGCTGCCCCGCATCCCGGAGCTCCCGCCGGCAGGGTGGGAAGTGCTGCTGCTGCCGTGCTCGGAGTCGGGGTGCTGATGCTCCGAAGCAGCGTTTTCTCAGCGTGCTGCTGCTGTGGAGGGTTCGGAAGGGTCGCTGGTCACTCAGAGTCCCCTCTGCCTGCTCCCGTTTCCCAGCCTTGCCCCTGGCCAGGGGAGCAGAGTGGGAAGGGAGGGGGGCTCTGCCGCCCCAGCACCCTTCTTGCTGTCACTGTTAACAAGGCTTTTTTTCTCTGATGCTGGGGTAATCACTTTAGGCTTTTTTATAAACAGAGATGTCTCTCTGAAAGTAAATAGCTCCTTTAATAAACTGGAGAGCATGCTGTCATTTCTCAATCAATCAATCAATCAATCAATCCCTTAAGGAGAAAGAGCTGTTCCCAGAAAACATGGAATATTTACACAAATCCTATCCTGTGTATCCATGTCCAGTACCCAAGGATTTCTGTGCCTGTGCTTGTAGCACAAGATGTCAACTCAGCTATCTCGTCCCATTTGTCTCTTGCAGACGACATTACCAAAAATTGTACAAATGGCTTGCCTTGTTTGATAATATTTCTCCTCTGCAGCCCAAGACTCATTTGCAGAGCCCTCCTTGGGCAGGCAGCTCTGGGGACTCGGAGGCTTTTAAGTCTCTTAAGTGGATTTGATGCTGGGATCAGAATTAATCTGGGATATTTATGGCAGAGTTGTATTGCTGTGAGGCAGAGCCTGGGGGCTTAGTGGGGAAGCTGGGAGCCAGCCCTGTGCATCTGGCCGGGCCCGAGGCCCACGTGCGTGCCTGGGGAGCCACAGCTCCGGGGCCACCTCCACCTGAGCACTGCTGTGGTCCCCTCTCCTGCCCCAAAATTGCCCTCCCTTGGGAGGGAGCCCCTTCTGCTCTCCCTGCCAGGCTGGGTGGGTGGGTGGATCACCCCGAGGGCCTGGCACTGGGGCAGTGGCAGGGGCTGTGGCTGTGGCAGTAGCTGCTGAGGTCCCTGGCTGTCCAGCAGCAGGGACAGGAGCCACCCGTGGCATCAGTTTATTCTCTGGCTGGATACGAAAGATGGAAGAAGTTTCCAACTTGGAAAACAGAGAATGATACCCTTGTTTTAAAGACACAGTTCCCTCAGCTCCCTGACAGCCCAGCCTGCAGGTCCCAGGGGTCTGTAGCTTCCCTTTCAGAAGCTCAGCCTCAGTTCCCTCGGACCTAAACATCCCATTCACCTTGGGGATGTTTGGGTGGGGAATGAGGATCCCTTGTTTGCTGGAGTTCAGTGTCAGGTGCCAGTGATGCTGAAATGGGGGTCTCTGGTGTTGGGGGAGAAGAAGTGGTGTGTCCACCCTGATCTCTCCTGTCCCAGTGCACAACCTCCTCACCCTCCTCTCTCCAGAGGCAGCTTCATGCCCTGCCACCATCAGTGACCACTGCTCCTCCTGGCCCTTCAGTACTTCAGAGCTAAAAGGAGTGGAACCCTTTTTAAAGGAAAGCAGACTTCTCTTAGATAAATACATCAAGAGATCAGTGATTTTGGAAGTTCTCTTGTAGCTTGACTTGAACAGTTTTTCTAAACTGCTGAGGCTCCAGTCCTGCAGCAGTTCCAGCTGTGCCAAGTGGCTGTGGCTCCCTGACAGGGGTTCCACATTGCCAGATCTGGTTACTGTGTATAAAAGCAAGTATGGAAACGTTATACGAGATAATACGGTTATGGTTGGGTCTTATGCTTAATAAAAGATAGTAAAAAAACCCCAAAAACCAAACAACAAAATCCCCACAAGTCCTAAAAGTTCTCAGTTCTTACAGTGGAAAGAATATATTGCTTAAATAATTTGGAAAAGCTGGTGTAGTTTTAGAAATTCTGTAGCTTGTGAGGAGGAGAACTGTTTATGAACCTTGAGATGGACTTCTGGAAGGAAAAATTACCCCAGTCCAGTAATATATGTATATAAATATATAAAAATAATCTGGTTTATGCACTTCCAGAAAATCCCAGAGTGGAAAGAAAGTTTCTTTTGTGCCAGCTGCTGATGGAAGAAGGGAGGGAGGGGCAGAGGGCTGGGTGATCAGGTGCAGGTGTGCTCCTCATCTTGCAAGGACTGACCAAAAAAGGCTTGGGGGGCGGTCCCACTAATTAGCAGTAATTGGCTGAGAGCAAACCAACGTTACAATGCACAGGTGGAACTGAGAATAGTTGATTACAAGGCTTTGTTGGATGTGATGAATCAGCATAAGGGAGATAACAATAGGTGTTTAACTCATTAAGGTGTTTGACTCCGACTTGTGTAGGACTAATTTTCAGTGAATCCATTTCATTTAACGTTTGTGAAGCAGCAAGAGCCTCTGGAGCTCAGCTCCTCGGTGTAATTCATCAAGGCACTTTTTTTTTGGTGTGTAAAACCAAACGTACTGCATTTTCTCAGATCTGTACGAGGAAAGTTTTGTGTGTCTGGGAATTCAGCGCTGCCCCTCGCAGCTTAGGGAGGGATGTTTGTGCTTATCCTAATCAAGTTAAAAACTGTGCTGCCTTTGCACGGAGAGAGTGCCTGGTGCGAGGCTGAGGAGCAGGAGGCAGAGGAGAGTTCTCTGCTGAGACAGAACAATCTGAAGGGGCTGCTGTTTGCAGCTCGCTCTGAATTCTGCACCTGGCCTGGCTGGTTTATTTTTAAGTGAATCTAGGGCTGGCTGTGTTCTCCGGGGTGAGACAGCCGCGGTTTGGAGCTGTAGGACACCCCCGGTGTGTTCGGGGATGCTCGGGGTCCGGGTGAGGTGTGCCGGGAGCAGCCCAAGTTGTTGCTCTGGTGACAGTCACATGTGAAGGCTGCGTTGTGCCCTACATAAGCCGAGCTTGTGACTTTGCCTGTCGCTGCCGGCGCTGGGAGCTGCCCTGCACAGCCTCGGCAGAAGCCAAAGATTGCATTAGTGTAGGGACCAGCAGGGCTTTTTCCTCCCTCCAGAGATGTCCTTCGCTCAGCCAGACTGTTCAAATGACGTAAATCCCATTTCCCTGCCCGCGCCGCACTCGAGCAGCGGCTTATTTTTGTTTGCTGTGCTGAAGTGGAGGTACCCAGCATCTGCTAAAGCAGGCTCGTGCTTGGGCAGGCTTCTGCTTTCTCTGCCTCCTTGGCAGCAGGGATGGAGCTGGAGTGCTGCTGCTGGGTCCTGTTTCTCCATCAGCTGCGTGGGGAAGTGGGATCTGTGGCTGGAAGTCTGCAGTGCCAGGGCAGCTCTCACCAGGAGATGCACCTCTGCGTGATTATCTGGCTCAGCTCCCGAGGAATAATCCATGTGGAAAGCACAGCTTGTGTCCAGGGTGAACAGGTTGTTCCTGCAGGGTGCTGTGTGTTCTGTCAGCCTTGTAGCAGGTAGGGATGGTGTAATTCCAGCCTTGGGCAGAAACTTCCATCTTCAAATAACTTAAAAAAGCCCCGTTCCCTTCATTTTCAATCCATGACTGGAATGGTGTGACTGCTGAGCCCTGGGAGTGAGGGTTTCAGGCTGAAGGGAGTGCTTTTGCTTTTGAAGCCCTCATTTTGGGGTCGTTGGTGTGATTTGGGCAGCAGCACAGGGGTGAGCATCCCTCAGAACAGGCATTTGTGGTTCTGGCAGGCTGCAGGAAATCAATAGTGCGAGGATGTGTAATACGATGTGAACTTGCTAACTAAACTCAGCTAAATTATTTTGGATCTCTGAAATATTGGCAAATTCTTGTACTTAATATCTGCTAAACGTTAAGCTAAATGATAACACGTACAGACAAATTCATTTGAAAACTGATGTGTAGTGTATAATCAATAAAACAAGGCAGGGAGGGGGGTGCCAGGAGCACAGTGATGACAGAGCAGAGTGCTGGTATCAATAAAGTTCCTGGGAAGTCAGAGGGGGGAGGGAAAACATGGTCCAGAAGGAGGACAGCAGAAATCCATATTGTTTTGGGAGAGGAAAACCAGTGCAGCAGAAAGTAACCCATCCTGTAACGCAATAGCTTTAAAGATGGTTTCAAAACTTGAAGTAAATATTCAAGAGCAGAGCAGTCCCAAAGAATTACCAGGATTTGCTGGATCTGGGATCCTCCTCTGACGAAGCCTTTTATTGTGCTGACACACAACACAGCTTTTGAGCTTCCCAACTTTGGAGTTGTGTTCTGAACTTTGAGAACAAAGTACATTTTCGTGCTCGTTGGTGCTTTGATGGCCTTCCTTAGGAATTCACTGCCGAGGAAACGGGAAAGCACTTCCAGAGATGTGTTTTTGGAAAAGATCTGGCAATGTGCATGGATCTGGGGCCTGGGTGAGCAGCCGAGGGCTGCTGTGGTTCCTGTGAGCCAGGTGTGTGAGTGAACATCCCCTTTGCTCTCTCCCCAGCCAGGTGTGTGAGTGAACATCCCCTTCCCTCTCTCCCCAGCCAGGTGTGTGGGTGAACATCCCCTTCCCTCTCTCCCCAGCCAGGTGTGTGGGTGAACATCCCCTTCCCTCTCTCCCCAGCCAGGTGTGTGGGTGAACATCCCCTTCCCTCTCTCCCCAGCCAGGTGTGTGAGGGAACATCCCCTTCCCTCTCTCCCCACCCCTCACTCCAAGCCAGGATCTGCTGCTGTGTGCCCTCACATGTGGAATTCACAGCAGGGCACTGCTAAATCCCCTTCCCACCCAGGGTGGGCACGGGAAAGCCTTACCTGGTGTGTGGTGCCAGTCTGTGCTGCATTTTATCAGGAACCAGAGGAGCAGGGTGGCCCCTGTGGAAGGAGGCTCTCCCTGCAGCAGCTCTGTCTGTCCTTGGCATTTTTGAGATGGTACATCAAGCCATGGCTTTGAGCTCAACCCTAAATATCAGTGCTGCTCCTGAAGCACTGAGCTCCCTGAGGAGTGAGGGATGCTGAGCTCTGTCCTCTCCAAGTGACAAACCTTTGGGGGAGGGTGAAGTACAGACATGCACAGCTCTGAACCTCGCAGCCTTCTTGCCCTGGTTATTTGCTCAGGACAAGTCTCCTTCAGTCCTTGGGGAAGGTGTCTTTGGCACAAAAATAAGTTGCAGCTTTTTTGAAAACCTGAAGCAAAATGCAGCACACCCAAAGAAGTATCCTTAGGAAGAGCTGATTTGAGAGCAGATCACAGAAGCTCTGAAAGAAAAAGAGCAAGGCATTTCAAGGTGTTTTCCTCCAGCATACCGATGGGGGACTAAATTATTAACACTGAAATAGTAAATTCTTAAATCCTCCTTGCAAGTAGCATCTCAAAAAGCTTTATTTTATTTTTCAGACCCAGCAGAAGTAGGTGGGCTGGAACTCCGTGGTGCTGGGCTGAGCTGCTGAGTGCAATGTCTTGTGGCCTTCAGACACAGAGTTTGTGCAGAGTTTGTGGTTGCAGAGTCTCTGGGTTCCTCCAGGGCTCCTCTGGGGCAGGAGGAGCAGCTCCTGTTTGACACTGCTCAGTTTGGTGTCCCTGGTGTGGTGCAGACCCACAGAGCATTGAATTTCCCTGGGCACCGAATTTCCCTGGAGTTCATGGCTCAGCTGGGGTTACAGTCCCCAGTTTGGGGCTCAGCTGGGGTTACAGTCCCCAGTTTGGGGAGAGCTGCCCCAGTCTGGGGGCTCAGCGGGGGTCACAGCCCCCAGTTTGGGGAGAGGTGCCCCCAGAGCAGGCAGCCTGTGCCAGGTGAGCTCAGAGTTGGTCACCTGGAGCTGTGCTGTGCCCAGGCTCCTGCGTGCAGGTGCAGGGAGGTCATCCCGTGCCAGGCACCAAGGAGGTGTGTGGGAAGCTGCTTAGGTAAGTGGATTTTGCAGGTCAGAAGTAATTCCTGATGTGCAGCCCACACTTGCGTTATTCTAATTCCATCCCATCGTTCGACTCAGGCCCTCTCTATTATGTTAATTGCACCTTTTTTTTGGGTGTTTTGCAGCCTGCAGATACTTTTAGGCTGTACCTGCCAGCGCTGCTGCCTTTCATCTTAGCTCAGCGAGCCCGTGAATGAGGTTGTCATAATTCCCTTCTGCCCGTATCCTTGCCTAATTGCACTGTTTTTCTCAGCAGAATTGTTGAATTGGAAATGGAGCCGGTGTGAGCAGGCTGTGGTACAGCAGAGCAGTGAGGAGAAGGATGTGATGGTGCATTCTGCTGGCTGCTGGTACCTGTCCCTCGGCTGCTTTTTTCCCCCTTCCTTGCTAGGGGACTCCTCTCCAGATCCTTCTGGCATTCCCTTAAAACCCTGGAATTCTCAGCTGTTGTAGCTGCTGTGCTGCAGTGGGGGAGATGCTGGTTTTGCTGAGCAGGAATGTGAGTAGGAATTGTTGCTGTTGATGGTCACTGTGGGTGAGGACAGGAGCAGGAGCAGGAGGTGTTTCCTCAGTCCCTCTGCTGACCCGTTCTCTGCCTGATGGCTCTTTGGCAGCTGGGCAAGTCAGAGTTAATGAACTCCTCTTAATGGGCTGCTTGGACTCTGAGGTGAGAGATGGTTGTGTTAAACAGCACACTTGAGGCAAACAAACCTCTTAAAATCCTGGGTGCCTTCGCGGCTCTAAACAAACTTGTTTGAGTTTAATGGTGTTGTTTGTGTGGTTGGTGGCAGGAAAAATTAATGATGTTAGAGTCAGAGAAGGGATCGCAGACTGGTTTGGGTTGGAAGGGACCATAAATCCTCCCATTCCACCCCTGCCATGGCAGGGACACCTCCCACTGTCCCAGGCTGCTCCAAGCCCCATCCAGCCTGGCCTTGGGCACTGCCAGGGATCCAGGGGAAGCCACAGCTGCTCTGGGCACCCTGTGCCAGGGCCTGCCCTCCCTCACAGCCAGGAATTCCTTCCCAATATCCCATCCAGCCCTGCCCTCTGGCAGTGGGAAGCCATTCCCTGTGTCCTGTCCCTCCATCCCTTGTCCCCAGTCCCTCTCCAGCTCTCCTGGAGCCCCTTTAGGGCCTGCAAAGGGCTCTGAGCTCTCCCTGGAGCCTTCTCCTCTCCAGGTGAGCCCCCCCAGCTCTGCCAGCCTGGCTCCAGAGCTGGGTCTGCTGCAAAGTGCCCAAAACACTTGCAGAGGGTGAAACGCTGCAGAACAGCGCAGCTTTCACACCAGGACCTGAAACCCCGGCTCGGGGCTGTTTGTCCTTGCTGCTGTCCTCACTGCTGTCCGGCGCGGGGCCGTGCTCCCGGGGCAGTCCCATCCCCATCCCGGGGCAGTCCCATCCCGGGGCATTCCCATTCCCATCCCCATCCCCATCCCCATCCCGGGCCGTGCTCCCGGGGCAATCCCATCCTGGGGCATTCCCATCCCCATCCCCATTCCCATCCCGGGCTCGGGCCGTGCTCCCGGGGCAATCCCATCCTGGGGCATTCCCATCCCCATCCCGGGGCATTCCCACTCCCATTCCCATCCCGGGCTCGGGCCGTGCTCCCGGGGCAATCCCATCCTGGGGCATTCCCATCCCCATCCCCATTCCCATCCCGGGCTCGGGCCGTGCTCCCGGGGCAATCCCATCCTGGGGCATTCCCATCCCCATCCCGGGGCATTCCCACTCCCATTCCCATCCCGGGCTCGGGCCGTGCTCCCGGGGCAATCCCATCCTGGGGCATTCCCATCCCCATCCCCATTCCCATCCCGGGCTCGGGCCGTGCTCCCGGGGCAATCCCATCCTGGGGCATTCCCATCCCCATCCCGGGGCATTCCCACTCCCATTCCCATCCCGGGCTCGGGCCGTGCTCCCGGGGCAATCCCATCCTGGGGCATTCCCATCCCCATCCCCATTCCCATCCCGGGCTCGGGCCGTGCTCCCGGGGCAATCCCATCCTGGGGCATTCCCATCCCCATCCCGGGGCATTCCCATTCCCATTCCCATCCCGGGCTCGGGCCGTGCTCCCTCTGCTGGCCCCGCTCTCGGCTGCTCCCGGCTCTCAGGCACAGAGCCACATCTGGAGTGTGCATCCTGTTTCTAATGGCAACGTCTCCGCTCCCTCCGCACCTCCTCAGGCGGCAGAAGGGCTGCCGTGAACGCAGCCGAACCTTCCTCATGAGCTAAGTTTTGCCTCAAAGTGCGGAGGGAAACTTTCTTTTCAAGTGGTGCCATTTTAAAATATTCGCAGGAAATAAATTGTTCTGCTGCGAGGCATCTGTGTAGACTGAGCGAGCCTTACTGCTGTGCTGGGTAAGAAAAATGCTGCCGCTGAGCAGCTCTCTATAGCAACTGATTGAAATATAATATACATTATTTGCATGTTAATAAGATTTCTAGTCAGACTTCCCCGACGAACGCGAGTGGAGACAAAGATATGCATGTAATACATCTCTAACTGCTCCACAGTAATTCTGGTCTCCGAAGTGTGAATTCACTTCATTCTGTAATGAGGCAAAGAAAGCAGCAGGGGAAGGTGGGGAAGCAATCTCCTGGCCTTCTTCAGGGTTTGGGATGCAGCTGGGAGTTGATGTTTGTCAGGGTTTTCCATCTTTGCTGGAGTTCTGCTGGCTCACAATGACTGCAGGTGACTTGGGAGCTTTTAATTGCTCTTTTTGGGCACGGAACATGGAGCTATGGGGGAAGCACAGGGAGATTGTCCTCAGCCAGGGATTATGCTGGGAAATCTGAAGCCCAGGTAGTGTTAAATCTGGCCAGGGACATCAAGGACAACAAGAAAAGCTTCTATAGAAATGTCAGTGACAAAGGGAAGAGTTGGGAAAAGGTGGGCTCTCTGCAGAAGGAAACAGACCTGGGACAAGGAGGGGGCTGAGGCCACAAAACTCTTGTAACCAAAGTTACAAAAGTTGAAGTTCTGACTGCACTTCAATTAGCAGAGCAACGGTTGATTATCACGGGCTTAATGAGACACAGCTGTGGAGTGGCACCTTGATTAGGGAGTGTAAATGGGGGCTCATTACCCTGAGTGGCTGCAGGTGTGTGCCCAGGTGTGTCCCAGGAGGGGCTGATGGGATCCCACCCACGGCCAGGTGGGACCCCAGTGCTCAGGGGCCCGGCAGCCTCGAGCAGCAGAGTTGGGTGAGCAGACCTCAGTGCCTCGTCGGGGCTGGTTACAGGTAAGAAATGAGATATTTTAATATGAGTAAATGCTTTAATATGAGGTGGGCACGGCCTCTCTTTGCTTGGCTGGTCCAGGTTGCCTCAATTTCAGAGGTTCACTGCAGCAACGTTTTGTTTTTCGTTGTTTTTCTGGGACTGTGATGGTTCTCTGCTCACGCGTGGGGAATATGAAATCTTGTTTGGTTGTCTTCTGTGTGCTATTAATGGTCCTGGAAATACAGCAAAATGTCAAGGATGCATGTGAGTCATTCCAGACAAATGACTGTCTTCCAGTTCAGGTCCCATCAATCTGCGACGCTGATCTCTTGGTGTGGCTTTCTGAATTTAGAAAGTTATATTTCACTAGAGTTAAGATTTTTTTTTATTTTTTTGACAAACGGAAAGAAAGCAAACCCACTTGTAATGGATTGTAGCACACAGCAATGTTATTTTAGCATGGTTTCCTGGTAGGACAGGCACAGCACTGCAGCTTTGGGTGCCCCAGCCCTGCGGCAGTGGGTGGGTGCCGGGGCTGCTCTGGGGGTGCTCTCCTTGGAGCCGTGTTGGAAACTCGTGCTGTGTGCAGGGAATTGAAGGGGAATTGAATCCCCTGTCAGTGCCGTGGCTGCCCAGGGGATGTGGCTGCCCTGTGTCCCGTGCCCAGGGCAGTGCAGGCAGGGATTCACTCCTGCAGGGCTCTGGGATGTTGGGATGTGCTGGGTTCCGAGGGACCTCGGGGGATTCACGGTGATATCAGAGCCCTGAGCCCTCCTTCCTCTGCCTCCTCGCTGCTCACCCTGCCACAGCCACCTCATCGTCCTTCCACCAGAATTCAGAGCAGGAGCTGCCTCAGAAACATTCTGCTTGATAGCCCTTTGTTCCCCTAATGGTTTCCTTTGAGGCTGGTGGTGTTCCTCTGGAAGTTTAAGCACTGTTATTCAAATCCAAAGCGACCTGATCTATCATTACTTTAAATTCTTGACTTGAGTGCCAGGATGCAGTGGCACCGTGGCCCCAGGGGGTGTGTGCTGTGTGTGCCCTGTGTTTTGGGCTGGTTTCTCCAGGCTGTGCACTGCTGTCCTTTGGGAGCAGGTTGGGCTGGTTGTGTGGAAGGTCCTTGTGGTGACAGGAAAGAAGGAACTCACAGCTGGAGGGATATCCCCTGGGGGATTTATTTGCTGCTGGGAGTTGTGATTAATGGCTCTGTGTTGTGGGGAACAGGTGTATTTTGACTTTTCCTTGCACTCCATCTTTCCACGTAGCCCCATGGCTGCAGCATTTGATCTTGGCTTCAGGCTGGAGAAGCTGTGTGCACTCCAAAGAATTTCTGCCTCAGTGTGTTCACTCTGCTTGACGTAGGCAGGACTGGGGGTGGGAATTCTTCAATCCTCGGTGTAACTCTTGGTAAAATTCATTGCTAAAAACACTCTGTCCTGATCTTTTCTAAGGCAAAACCAGCCTCTATCACCTTGTACCTTAATTCCTGCACGTCACTTGGGTGAGTGTGCAGTGCCACAGAGGTGAGCAGGCTCTGATTACAGGAAGGGAAAGTGGAGATGTCTGGCCCTTCCTGTGGTTCCTTCCCGGAGGATTTTCCTCTCCTTTAGCACAGCCTTTCCTGGTGTTGGTGTCCCTGATTGAGACCCAAAGAGTGAGGCCCTGCTGTGCAGGGGGAGGGCTGGGAGCTGATGCAAATGAACCAGCTCCATTTGAATAAGGTGAAAATCAGCATTCAGCTTTCAGGCTTGATTCTATTTTAAGCTTTTAATTGAGTCCACCACTTCTTGAGCGCTTGATGTTGTCAAGAGTCGAGAGAATGACTTTGTCTCTCAGGAAAGGAGAAAGCTGACTTTATTTCAGGTTTGCTGGGGTTGTGACACCAGTGCTAGTGCAGTGTTAGTGCTGACATGGAACACTCCCCCTGCCTGGAGGGCTGTGTTTGTGCCTGTGCCAGTCAAGTGTTTGGAGATGAAAGTGCTAGGCGTGGAAGGGAGGAGAATCAGTAGTGAAGAACTTACCTGTGACCTTTTTTCCAAATGGCTTGGGAGGAAAACTTTGAAGGCAGTGATCTGAGACTGTGGCTGTAATTCAATAGCTGCTCCTGGCCTGCATTGCAAGGGAATTCTAAAAGGGTGATAAAAACCACCTCACATAAGGAGAGGCCCCTTGAATCAAAGGTCAAGAGTTGCTGCTCATATTTTTTCATGGTGGCATGAAGCTTGCCAGGCCCATGC
Source organism: Pachycephala philippinensis (assembly GCA_013397055.1). Taxonomy (NCBI): domain Eukaryota; kingdom Metazoa; phylum Chordata; class Aves; order Passeriformes; genus Pachycephala; species Pachycephala philippinensis. The sequence goes on along the minus strand of VWZT01008120.1, from coordinate 120,486 downwards.
CAGGCTCCTGGGGCCATGTCCTGCTGTGGATGGAGCACCCCTCAGTGCTGGGTCAATATTTAATCAGAGCCTGGTGTGCAGGTGACTGCGAGCTGAAGGAGGGAGCAGGGAAATTCATTTCTGCTCCTGCTTTCCCCAGTTGCCAGTGTCGTGCCTTACAAATTTCCTGGCCTTTGGTGCTTGAAAAAGAGAATGGTTGGGCTTGGATCTGGATCCTCTCTTGAGCAGCACAGGTCGCTTTTAATTCTAAAGATGAGACTTGCTGAACTCTCTTTGGAGCAGTGTGGTGAAATGGGGATTTGGCTGTGCACAGGTGTCCCAGCAGTGCAGCCCTGTGCAGTGTTACTGGGGCTGGTGGCTGCAGCCTTGGGCTGCCAGGACCCAAGGGATTGGGGCTGTCCAAGGGGGGACCAAGGACACTTCAGTGGGGCTTCATGCCTTAGAGGAAGCCAACAATCCTTGGAAAAGCAGAGAAAACCTCATGGTTTGGGTGTTTTTTCCTACTCCCTCTATTCTTCTTCAGTATAGTGACAACTTCAGGGTGGTGGAAATGTGCCTGTCTCAGAACTCCTCACTGAGAGCCTGGTGCTGCTATTGGTGCTCCAAAACAGGTACCAGGCTCTCATCTCACAGGCTGTTTTTATGTGCCGGAGGTGGTTTTTTCTTCCTCACCTGCCTTTTTTTCACCCATCTGATAACCTCCTACAGCGATCTTCTCTCCATCCAAATGCCTCTGCTCAGAGCAGCTCCTGCTCAGGGGACTGAGGGCTGTCTGTCCTCTCGCTCTGCAAGCAAGGAAGGAGAGTTGTTTTAAACACATTGCAGAGTTATGTAACTTCTTGAGGAAAGTGCTTTCCAGCACTGAGCTTTCCTTATTATGTAATGTGATACATCACCAGAACCTGCTGACATAAGCCATGATCTTCACCTCCACTTGCTCATGAAAAATGTATTATTGCCTTGACCTCGCTTGGCGCTGGGGAACTGTGGGCACTATCAGGAACTCATCTGAGTATTTCACTCTGGAGCAGGGCAAGCTGCTGGTGGATCAGGTGCCAGTCTGGGCTGCCTGCTGTGGGGAGGGAGTGCTGTGTGTGCTCTGAGTCTCGTGGCTTTACTCCTGTGGCACTGCCGTTGTTTTAAGTGGCTTTTTCTGTGTGAACATCTTTAAATAGGTGCTTCCCGGGCTCCTGAGGAAGGAGCAGCAGTGGTTTCTGTGTGCCATGGCATGGCCCCCTCAGGCTGGTTTATGAGTCATCTTGCTGCGAGCGAAGGGAATCATTAAACATCTCACAATGAGATGAAGAGTCCTTTTCCAGCTAACATGATTTAATTGAGAATATTCTTCCCTCATGCTAACAGTGCAACGAACCTTGGCCTCACCAACACACTTAACTGGCTTTACAAAGGTGCCTGGCAAAGGTCACCAGAGCTTTGCTGAACAATTCAGCGTGTGCAGGTCTCTAACTCAGTCAGCCCTCGTGCATTATGCTGATTTATGCTCTGGGATTCTGTCTGTGTGAATAGATTGTGTGGAGTGGCTGCTCAGCAGCCTGGTGTTGTATAATAAAGGCCATGAAACTGGTGTGATGTGCTCTGTGGTTTTGGGGGTGATCCCAGTCCACAGAGAGCTGACCAAAAATCACAACTGGTTCTGTTTTCCCCCAGCAGCAGTGATGAACTGGAACAAGCTTAATGCTCAGAGCCTTTTGAACCAAACCCTCCCAGCTTTCCTCTAAAACCCTTACAAAAAGACCTAGAAAGACCATTTAGAGACAAATAGCCAATTTGTAAGCCATCGTGCTCCTTGGTAGCTGAAATGCCAACAAATTATCTCAAATCTATGTCACCTGCTCAGCTGAGCACAGGATTTCCACTCTGCTGCTTGTGCTCAGCTGGGTGGGTGTTGGGGCTGGTGGAGATTAACTGGGCAGGATCCCACTCAGGCAGAAACTCTGGCTGGTAGAGATCTCCCAACCACTGCAGATCTGCTCCTTCCCAAGTGATGGGGCTGTCAGGAAATCTGCCTTAATAACCAATGTCCACTGTGCAATATTACCTTCACCAATTAGATTATTTCCTCTGAGACAGCGAAAATAAACAGGAGAGACTCAAGTGTGCTGCTTGTGACTCTCTGCCAGCTGATCAGAGAGTGATTTTACTAGAATTCTTTGTCAGAATCTGTGATCTCTTTCTCTTAAATTAAGCAGGTTGCTTCTATTTCTGAAGAGCAAGGTCAGTGTGAGGTGGCTGGACCTCCGTGTGTTCGATGCCTGGGAGACGGAGAAACTCAAATCTCTAATTAGCTTTCTGCTTCAAAGAAGTCAGACTTCTAAGCTGCAATAAGTGGTCTTGTCTGGGATGTGGAAATAGCCAAAATAAACAGCAGTGCCTGGGGATTGGGGAGCTTGGGATGCTGTCAGAGCTGATAAGTTCTCTTCTCTCTTGGCTAATTTTGTGTTTAATAAAAAGTGTGGAGGTGCTGGTGCTGTGCCCGTGCACTTGAGAAGGTGTGAGTAAAGAAGGGTTTACTCTTCTTTATGAGCTGCTGCTCTGCAGCTTGAGACCTCCTGGGGGATGATTGTTCTTTGAATTGGAAGTGTTCTTGTAAAGAATATGGGCTGGGAGAGCTGGGGGCCCTCACCTGGAGGGGAGGAGGCTCCAGGGAGAGCTCCGAGCCCCTTGCAGGGCCTAAAGGGGCTCCAGGAGAGCTGGAGAGGGACTGGGGACAAGGGATGGAGGGACAGGACCCAGGGAATGGCTTCCCAGTGCCAGAGGGCAGGGATGGATGGGATATTGGGAAGGAATTGTTCCCTGGGAGGGTGGGGAGGCCCTGGCACAGGGTGCCCAGAGAACCAAGTTGTTCTGTTACTCCTCAGTGCTTAAAAAAACCCTGTCTCAAAATACCACGTCCCCAAACAGAGCAGGTAGAAGATTAAATTATTTATCAGCTTAATTTGTGATCTCCCCTGGCACTGCAGCATTTGGAGAGCAAGTGGGTTTGTTCTTGTTGTGAATTTTTCTCTCTACTGACCAATCCCTTTCTCTGATAGAAAGGCCAAGGCTCTTGCTGTAAACCCTGGTGCTCTTGAGGAGTTTCCTCATTTCAGAGCAGAGCCCCTTCTCCACGTTCAGTTGTGGTTGGAAAGCAGAACTTTGGGAGCTTCCTGCCATCATTGCTCTGCTTTGCTCCTTAAAAGCTCCCTAAAAGCCCTACAGACACCCCTCCCAAATTTCACTTTGTCTTTACTTAGCTTTCCTAACCTCCCAGGAGTTTATATTTGGGGTCCATCTGTTCGCTTGGCCTCACATGCCAATTTTGTATGGGCCTTTCTTTTCACTTCCTCCATGGGGATGGGAGTTCTTTACATTTATTTTGAAACTGAACACCAATGTCTAACTCTTTGGTGTCTCACTACCCACGGAGTTGCAGATATTTTTATTTACAAGTGACCAGGAATCCACTGTTGAACATCAAAGTCCATGTTGGAGGTTTCCTGTTGGCAGGACAGGATTGCAAACAGCAGAAGGCAGCTGCACAGCACCAGCTCATTAACTATTAATTATGGTATTTCTGTGTAAAGTAGTTGCTTTAGGGTTTGCTGCTCCTGTGGCTCTGGGAAAAGGGCTCTTGCTGAGGTGGCTGGGTTATGCTCTGCACCTCTGACAATGGGATTTTTCATGCTGCAGGCTGAGCTGAAGGAATACATCACTGCAGCCTTACTTAAGGCCACTGAAAATCCTGGCCCTGCTCACTCACTCGCTTTGATAGCAGGAAAAAAAATCCTGTTTCCCTTCATAAAAGTAGTGTGGACAGTAATTTATACTTTGGAAAACTTCCCTTCCCTTTACGTGCCAGTTTTTCTTTAAAAACCCAATAAACACAATGAAAAAACCAAACTAACCAGCTAAACCCCACCCCCCAAAACCACAAACAACCCCAAACCCACAAAAAAATCTCAGATTCTGGTGGCTTTCACAACTTGTGCTTTATTTTACCTCAATCAGCCAAATGTGGCAAAACAGCCACTGACATCCTTTTGTCCTTCCTCATCCAACAAAATATTCCGTGGTGGCTGCACAGTTTGGGTGTGCTAAATATAGCAGGGGTGGTGCTGAAGGAAGAAATGAGGTTTGCCTGCCTTGGCCACCTCTCCCTGCTCCCAATTTTCCAGGAGCATTCCTTTTCCCATCTCATCCCCTGTGCTGCCTGGGGAAGCTCCTTCAGCCTGGGGTGGCCAAGGTGAGGCTGAGAAATGAGATTTAAGTGTTTTGGCTGCCTCTCACCATGAGCCTGGAAGCATCATCCTTGTAATTCTGTTTTTTTCTGGCTGTGCAGAAGGGAAAGGTGTCATTTCTCTCCTGCCTTTCTGTGCTGGGACATAGAGCCCACCTGAGAAAGGAGCTTTAAATGTTTGACTGCCTCTCACCATGAGCCTGGAAGCATCATCCTTGTAATTCTGTTTTTTTCTGGCTGTGCAGAAGGGAAAGGTGTCATTTCTCTCCTCCCTTTCTGTGCTGGGACACGGAGCCCACCTGGATCAGGGGCTGCAGGGTTCTGGATGCTCCAGCTGCTTTTTCCCTCTCATGGAAATGGAGTTGTAGAACTTTGCAGGCAAGAGTGATATGGCACAACTTCAGAGTGGAGGCAGTGAAAATGAGCTGCACTGAGATTTTATGTTGATATTCATGTTTTTGTTAAAAAAATCCATTTTAATGTAGTATCTACAGTGTATTTGACTACGTAGTCTGCTGCACATTGGGTTTGTCATGAAATATCCAAATACAGTCTTACCTTAGAAAGCCTTTCACAGTCCTCCTGCACAGCAGCCACATTCTATTTACCAGCTGGATTTTCTTCTGCTTTTGGGTATTTAAATACTTCAAGTTGAAGGTGGTTTTGTTTTTTTTCTTTGGAGAACACTTTACAACTGTTATTTACAGTGATTTCAGGTACCCTGGCAGCTCCGTGTTCTTAGAATTGTGTTTTCTTGATGTTTCTCTTATTTGGATAATACATATTTTGAAATCTGGGAAGATCCAGCAAGTGGACAGACTTCCTTGAGCTGGAGCTGCCTGCAGTTGAGAGTAGCTGCTCTTCTAGTTCAGAAGTTTTTTGCTACTTTACAACCCTTAAAGCACACAATGAACTTAAAGGAAATTCACAGCTAGGTTATCCTGAGAAAAATCTCAGCACTGCAGTAGAAAAGGGCGTAATAAAAAGTTTGCTTTTACTTGAACTTAATGACTTAAATAAAAAATCCCCCCCTCCCAACAAAGCAAAATGAATTGCTGTCTGATCTCTTGTTTATAATTAAGTAAATGGATCAACCTGGAGCACTAAGAAGCGTGGAGGCTTACCCAGGACTCTCAGTAGCCAGTGCTGCTGACAAAGCATCAGTAGATTTATTAAATTGCTGAGGCTGTATTTCCTTTGTTGCTCGAGCAGGATTTCCTTTGTTGCTCGAGTAGAATTCCTGAGTAGCCACGAGTGGCTTGTTTGACTTGGAGCTTTCTGCATCATGCATCCTCCCCACTGCTCCCAGGAGTGCTGGGGATGCAGGGATTCAGTCCTGAGCCACGAGTGGCTTGTTTGACTTGGAGCTTTCTGCATCATGCATCCTCCCCACTGCTCCCAGGAGTATTGGAGATACAGGAATTCAGTCCTGAGCCATGGGAGTGCAGCTGGGAGGGTCTGTGCCACCCTTCTGAGGGAGCTGTGCCATTCTCATGTCAGGAGTGTTGCTGAAATTCGAGTTCCACGGAGTAGGCGTAGAAAACCTACTTATAGCAGCAGTGCTCCTTGCTGGAACCATCTGGTGTTGGAGCCTTGGCATTAATGAAAAGCTTGTTCTTTATGTAAGAAAGGGAAGAGAATCCTTCCAGAACACTCAGCCTGGAGAACACAGGACTTCCCCCTCTTTCCTCTCCTCCCTCCAGAGAAGGGATCCAGAGAACCCAACTGTAAATGCCACGTGAAATGCAATTAAAAGGTGTCTGTGACTAAATGTCTCGTCTTGCTTGGAAAACATTTGCTGGTATTTTTAATCCCAAGTCAGAAACTACTACTGTGTTCCTGTTCCTGCTGGGAAGTGTGTTCCCAGGGGAGGAGAGGGCTCCCAGGCTTTGCAGATTCCCAGGGTTGTACATCTGGTTCTGTGTCCACCTCAGTGAAAGATGAGGGTGTTGGAAAACGTGCTTAGTTTCTCTCTGAGAGGTGGGGTGCAGCTCTGCCTTCAGCTGAGGGCTGCCTCTGAATGTCAATAATTAACCAAGGGTGTTGCTCTTGTTATCTTTGCCTTCCCTCAAACCCTTGGAGCACAGGAGCAGATGTTGTTTCTGCCTGTTAGGAGGGGATCCCCTTTCTGGGTTGAAATTTTGGGCTTGTTTTATAGAGTCTCAATTGCTGATACAGGTACTGGGCCAAATAATGTCTGTTTGTCCAGCCAAATAAAGTGAGGACACTTTGTTCTAATTCTTAATTTCTTCTGACTCTGAAAATCAAGTTTACATCTAACAGAAGTTACCATCACATTCTCTGTGTGATCTTTTCCATGATCTTTTTGTCATGCACTGATATATCCTCTGAGGTTTGGCTGTGTTCTTACAGGTGCAAAATATTATAAGAACCAGGTGTAGCAGATAAAGAGAATAAATATGATATAAAATAAATATAGTAGCTTTTATTTGTAGCTGTTGACTTAGCTTTATTTGGAAGAGATTACAGTTCTCTTACCCCAGTAAATTTGAAATACAGTGTCGATATTGAACTAATGATTCTTTTGTTATCTTGTGTGTGTTCCGGTAGATTATGAGCTGCTTTTATGTGCCTTTTTATAGACCCTCCTCCTGTTTCCAGAGCGTGTGTTTCAGGGCCACGAAGTGTAACCTGACGTGGTAAATCAGCTTAGCTGTGGTCTGGCTTGCACAACACGGGATGAGGATGGATTTCAAATTTAATAATGCTGAATGACATCAAGTCCTAGCAAGCTCCTGACTGTCACTCCTTGCAAATGGCTTTATTGGGCTTGTAATTGATGTTTGAGGTAATTAGTGCACACTGCAGGGTGTTCTCTGAATTCTCTGGGTGCATCAGCAGGCTGAGAGTCAGCAGTGTGGAAGCAGCTCTTGGTTCTGAAGCACAAAAGGACATTGTGGAGCCTGGCAATAATGTGTTCTCCATACAAACCTGCATGGTTTCACCTGGAATTTTAGGAGCAGTGCCATGATTTACTTTTCTGTCACTTACAGGAGCTGCAGATGGGAAGTGGGGAGCTGTTTGTTAATAACAGAGCAGGGATTTATTTATCCCTGATGTAGGAGAATGTGAAGCTGAGCTGGAATCTCACAATGGATGTTTGCAAATAACCCAGTGTTAGCACTTGCACAGGAAATGTGTTTAGGAACCTGCTTTTTCCTTGAAATTGGGATGGTGTTTGAATGATTTAATATGCTCTGAAGTGGGAGGCTGAGGGCTGCTCTGCTGGAGGGGGTTTTCTGGGGAGTAGAGTGCTCAAAAGATGGGGCTGACCTCCCAACTCTTCTGTATTTCTTTTAAAGCTGTGAAGATAACTGCTTTGGGCTTTAAAGGAGCTGGGGCTTATGAGTTGCAGGCTGTAAGTTCAAGTGTGGCTTGTCAGGAATAAATGCTGCCGTGCAGTTCCTTTAACGGTTTGATTCTGAGTGTTCAGTTTCTGTCTTGCCAAATTCATTTGAAGCTCAGCATCAGGCAGGGCTAAACTTTGCTAATCCTTCAGAAACATTTAAACTGCACACAGGTAGTTAATGAAGTCAGTGGGACCCCTGGGAGCACTGCAGTTAAGGGTTCTGCTGAATTAGGATGTGGATTTTCCGGGGATAACCGAGGAGTGCTGGCACTGCCCCTGCTCATCTGCCTCAGGGCTCTGCACCATTATTTTCCTTCCCATGCAGAGCTTTCAGCAGACAAGAAGCATGCTGGTGCACTCTAGAACTGAAGGAGGAAAGATAATAAACCAATTGTAAAGAGCTTCAGCTCCCTGCATTCTGTTCCAAATGCATCTCTCCAGCCTCTGGCTGAATCTTGTGTGGAGCGGAGCCAGGCTGTGGCCAGGAGGGAGCCAGGGCCAGCTGTCAGGAGGAGCTGGCAGCTGGGGAAGTGTTTTAAAATAATTGTGTGGGGAGCGTGCAGGAAAAGCTCTCACGGCTTCCCTCTCCGTAGCTGTCGTTCCAGCACGTCATTAATGTGTATTTAATTGAATTAATAAATCAGGTATACCTGCAGTATAGGGATAGGAAGCTGGAGAGTTCAGTCACCTTCCAAAGCACAGGTTAAGGACTGGGAAAAAAGAAAGGGTGAAGATTGTTACACAGAGGGGATGGGAATGTTTGCCATATCTCACAATATTTAATATTTGAACTCCCACCTACTGCAGTCACAGTTTGGAATCCCAGCCTTATTGAGAGAGGATATTTTCAGGCTGTGTTTTTGATATATTTTGCTGTGGCACACACTAGATTTTCATGCTTCTCTGGGGAAAAATGTTTGGCTTGCAGTGAAGTGCCAGAAGTGAGAGACTGGCCCGTGGTTTTATTTGTGGAGGAGAATATTTTGCTGAAGTCTCTGCCAAAACCCTGCCACGTTCAGGGCAGGAGGGTGAGGGCAGGGGCTCAGTTTAATCGATTTCTAGGGAAGCTACTGATTTCCTCAGTGCAAAGCTCAGGTTTAACACATAGGGCTTTTACATTTCAGCACAATGGATCTGCTCTGCAGAAGCACTGGGGTTAGTGCAGCTTTTTAAGATCAGTAAATCCTCGCCAGCAGCACGAGCCACAGCAGCGTTTACAGCTGAAATACAAATAACTCCTTAATGGGACAGCATTGAATTCTCATTTTTTATTTGCTGAGATAGACTTTTATTAAGTAGTCAGCTTAATAAAGTGAGTTCATCTGTTCTGTATCAGATGCAGACGTTCAGCTCGTGGCCCCTTTTCCTCCCCTCTGCTCCCTGCACACCCCGGTCCCCCAGCCCAGGGTATAAATCACACATGAGAACTCAGCAGGCTTTGGAGCAGCCCTGGAATGCCCTGGCTCAGGTGATCTGCAAGCAGTTTATGACCTCAGCATTATCCAGGCTGCACCAGGGGATGTTTCTCAGGGCTCCCAGGGGCAGAGTCGTGATGAGCTCTTTTGTGACCCATTTCTCGTGTTCCCCCAGCTCACCAGCAACTCCCAGGGCACCAGTGGAAAGTTATTTAAATACCATCATTTTCAACCCCTGCAAAGCTCTTAAGTGACTGCTCTGCATCGGGTGAGAATAATTAAACTGCTCTAACTGTGATTCAGGTGGAACCAGGGCGATTTAAATCGATTTGGTTGTTGTTAGGAGGGAACTTTGTGCAATGCTTTGGGTGTTGCACTTGGACTCGAAAAGAACTATGCAGACCCTTGTCAAGAGAGAAGCAGAAAAAGAGGGGTCAGACGACCCTGAGCCTTTATTATATATGTTCTTAGAAATCACCGTGGATTGGAGGGAGAAATTACTACCCCTCAATCACATTGGTCAAAGAGAAATGGAATGCAAACAATAAAGCAAGGTTAGCAAAGCGTGGCTGTGTTTACAGAAAGTGCGTGAGAAACTCTTACAGAAAATGAAAACATCGAGGAACTGCAAAACTCAAAGCAACACTTTGGGCACTGCTGCTGTAATTACACTTTGGAGGGGACGTGTGTCCATCTCCAGCTGTTCTGGCCTCGTCACGGGGCTGTGTCCAAATGAGGTGTGACTGATCCCATTTGCCCAGGCTCAGTCTGGGGGCGGCTTCCTCGGCTGCCCCACGGAGCTCACCTGGGGCTGTCCCTGTGCGTGTCCAACGTGAGGGCTGAGCAGGGAAGGGCTTTGCATGTGCTTAAGCTGTGCCTGGATGAGCAGGAGCGGAGCCCTGGAGGCGTGGGAGGGTGGGGTAGAAGCCTTCCCAGTAGCTGATCGACTGGATAACAAATTGACCTTCTTTTGCAAAAATTTAAGGGTTGTATTTTAATTTTTTTCGTTGGTGGTAGTGGGAGATTAAAGAACCTGAAGAGAGGGAAACCTCAAAGCAACCTTGGCAAACTGTCAGAGCCCTTCCTGCATTACACCAGACTCTCATTTCTGGGCTTGTACATGAACTTCTCAGCTGTCCCCAGGAAAACAGCAGCTCTGAGTGTGTTTGTGGTTGTGGCCTGTCTGAAGTTAAGGATGAGCTAAAGGGGACATGAACTGTGCTCCTGGGAGCTCTGCAGTGCTGAGGGGTACTCTGGATGCTCCTTGCCTCTGGAGCAGAGCTGTGCTTCATTTGGGTGCTGGATTCCAGGAGCCAGGTGGGGCTCAGGCTCTGCTCCCAGGGAACAAGGGACGGGACAGGAGGAAACGGCCTCAGGCTGGGGTTCACATGGGATATTGGGGAAAATTGCTTCAGAGGGCTTTTCCAACCTCAGTGATTCTACAGTTCTTTTTTTTTTTTCCCCCTCACATATTAAAATAAAAAAGAAAACATAACCCGAACAGTCTCTCAGCATAAAACTCTGTTTAATCTTTAAACCCATGCATAAATTGTTTTTCTTTGTAAGCAATCCCTGCTAATACCAGATTACAAAGCTGTTTCCCTGCTTTGTTCCTGCACCTGTTCCATAGGACTCACTGGTATTCCCAAGCAAAACTGCTGCCACAGTATGGATTCTTACAGTGATGGAGGGAAGAAGAAATTATTTTTGTGTTACAAATGACTGTGATTTTCCTATATCCATGTATAATTATAGCTGAAGTTATTGTATGAAGTGGGATTTGATTTTTAAGCTGAAAACTGGATGCATATGGAAACAAATTTTCTTAATATAATCCAATTTTATTAAGACAGGTATAGTTTAAATGGCACTTGGAGTAACAGCAGGTGCTGGAACTCCTGTGATTCTTTGTAGTAGGAAAAAATTACCTCACTGAGGTAATGATGTAGATGAACAACTGAAAAAGATTTGGATCCAGAATGTGCTTTTATATCCCTTTCAGTCGTGGTCCTGCGTGGAGGTCCCTTAGGTGATGGTTTTCCTTATCTGGGTAGGATCCCATTGCCATAGGGGCAAAGTGCCTTTGGAATATCCTTCTGGAAGGAAGAGGCTTCACAGCAATTCTGTTTCTGCCTCAGCACCTGGGATAAAAAGACTTGTTTGTGTTTCACTGCCTGTGATAAATGAAATGTACACTTGTGTGTGTTTCATTTATCCTCCCAGGATAAATGCCTGAGAGGCAGGAGGTGTGGGGAAAGGAACTGGGGAGGATGTTTGGGATGAGAGATTAGGTCAGTTTAGAGCCCACTGGTTCTGTGGCTCCCTTTTATCCCTCTCCAGCGTGTTTGGAGCCTTGGCTCAGAGGGTTTGGGAACTGCCTGTGCTGGGTGAGGGCTCAGCTGCTCCGTGCAGCTCCTGTGTGGGAGTGTTTCCTGCAGAACAGCCTGGGGATAACGGGCATGCCATGAGAGATCCTTCCCAGGGTCCTTCCCCAGCTCTGCTTCAGCAGGAAAACAGGAATTTCACTGAAAAACCCCTGAACTGGTCTGAGAGAGTGACCACAGCTACCCAAGCCAGCCTGTGCTTGGGTGGCACCAGGGTTTGGCTCACTCTCAGTAAAAGCAGGTGAAACCCTCTGCCCATTTTGATGCTGGGGGCTCCCAGCCCCAGCCTGCACCCTGAATTTGGCTCTTGCACAGCACTTTGAGGAGCATGAGCTGTTCAGAACTATCCCTGCTGTTCCTCTTTCTGGTGCTGCTTTGAGCAGAGCTGGGGGAAGAGCAGCACTGGTGCCTCTTCAGCAGCTGGAGCTGGAACTGCAGCTTCAGGTCTATTTTGAGTAATCCCTTGGATTTATAAGCAAAGACCCCAATCCTGGATGTGTTTTGCATGGCTGAGAGTGTTCAGTTGTGATGCCCCAGGTGGGTAAGGGCAGTACCCAGTGATGGGGAGGCTTGGAATGAAGCACAGAGTTCCATCCCTTCTCCTGCAGCAGCATTCCCACAGGCTCTGAGCCTTTTTCTGAAGCAGGAAGTGAAATGCATGTAGGATTATGGTTATGAAACTCATGGGAAGCCATATGTGTGTACTTGTTCAGCACAAAAAAGGGGATGTAAGCACCCTGGTTTAACTTGAGACATTGCCTTAGCGTTTGCCTCTCCTCTCGGGCTCCTGGGGTGAACAGAATGTTACACAGAACCATAAAATCATGGAATGGTTTGGGCTGGAAGGACCTAAAAGATGATCCAGGTACAACCCATCTTCCACCATCCCAGGCTGCTCCCAGCCCCATCCAGCCTGGCCTTGGGCACTGCCAGGGATCCAGGGGCAGCCACAGCTGCTCTGGGCACCCTGTGCCAGGGCCTCACACCCTCACAGGGAAGGATTTCTCCCTAATATCCAATCTCCCCCTGCTTTTTCAGTTCAAAGCCATTCCCCTTGTTGGAGCACTCTGTGCCCTTGTAACACACCACTGGCCTGGCAATCTCAGAGCAGGCTTTGACTTTAAAAGCCCCTTCTGAAACTCCTGCCTTTTTACCTGGTACTTGGAGTTATACCTCTTGCAGAGTGTACTTTGTATCTTCATTCTCCTTAAAACCAGAGGGAAAATTAACTCTCTTTCATCCCATCTTTGAGGAATCTCCATTTGCCAGCTGGTGCCAGCTCTGTGCTCTGCCGGGTTATTGAGCAATTCCCGGTGGATGGGGCATGAAACAATCCATTCCCTTCAGCAGAATGTGTTTTGAAAGGCTTGCCTGTGTCTTCAGCAGTACACACTGTGTGCCTTGAGCTTGTCCTAACAGCTCTGCTTGGTGCTGGAATATCAAACTCCAGCTCAGAGCTCTTCACTGGGACAGGAATTTAGGTGACAAAAAATTGCTGCCCTGAACTGAAAACTCATCCCCGGGGGGAGAGCATTGCCCTCCCTGTGCCCGGGCACCTGTGCCCGTGAAAAGCCGGGTGGGAGCAGAGGCAATTAGGCAGAGTCCCTCATTAGCAGCGTTGGTTTGGATTCTGGTGCTGCCTGCAGAGAGTTTTCCCCGCGGCAGCGTCTGGAGCTCCCGAGCGGAGGCTGAGCGGAGACGGCGCTGCTGGAGCGGCTCAGAGCTGGATTAACTTCAAACCTAAAAATAGCCCACGAGCCATCACAGGCAAAAACGCCTTTTCCTCCAGTGAATCACGGGCTCTGAGGGAGGGCAGATGAAAATTCAGCTGTGCTGCCTCCCCTGGAGTGCTGGCAGAGAACGATGGAGCAGTGTCCGGAGCTGCTGGGGCAGGTGGGATCCCTGCAGCTGTCACTGCACAGCACACAGCAAAGGGGCTTTAATCTGATTGTACTGACATTAAACACTGCACAATGTTCTTCTGCTTCTAAATAGTTTTCGGTTTTCTCCCCAGCCTTCTAAGGTTGCATTTGAGATGTTTACATCCTAATATTTTATCATTTGGATGATTACGAGTGACTTGAACTAACTTTTTTCCCCCAATCCTTCTGTTCCGTGTCAGCATTTGTAAAAATGCCTTTTGTGCAGCTGCTCTCTGGCTTTGATCAGGTGATGTTCAGAGCTGAGCAGGCTGTTCCAGGTCTGGTCCTACAGTAGTAGGAAGGACTAGTGCTAACCTGCTCACATGCAGCCTGTTGACTCTTTCTCTTTTTATTCTGAAGTGATAAAGCAAGGCCAGCTTGGGGATTTTTGACACTACGACAGCTTTTGAGCAGTAATTCTGTTGATGAGTGCTTGAGGAAATGAAAACTTGAGCTCTTTTTGAGCAGTCTGACCCTTCCTGCTCTTGCCAGAGGAGCAGCAGTGGTGTGTGAGCAGTGTGCACAGGTAGTCCTTACCCTAATGATGTTTGCAGCTCCTTATTAGGTTTTACCATAATCCGTGAATGTGATTAACTGGCAATTTACACTTCAGAGCCCCGGCTTTTACTTATAAAAGCTACAGAGAAATAAACTAGAGAAACAAATTGGGAGTTAACAGTGCAATCAAAGATACAAATGTGCCTCTGCAGTCTGGGTGCTGCTGCTTTGCTGGCTCGAAGGACAGAGCCTTACTCAGAGTAGAAGGGGAATTGCTGCCTAAGACAGCTTTTAGTACCATGATGAACAGCAGAGGTGCTTAAGAGCATGTAAAACATGTTTAGTCTTTATGGGCAGCATTAGTTAATCTTGTGGGCAGAGTTAAACTGAATATTCCCACCTATGGGTGATTTATAACATCCTGATTTGTAAAAATGCAGTTTAGAGCAGTTCAGCCAGTGCCCTGCTCAGCAGCGGTGTGAAAGGCAGCGTTGGCTGCACGTTTAAAAATAAAACAAATGTTGCTGGTATTGGGTTGGGAGGTTGTGTCTGAGCTGGGTAAGAACCCAGTTCCTGCAGAGCAGATCCCTTTACAGCTGCCAGGAATGGGAATTGCCATCACAAAGAAGGATCTGCTCCTAAACACGTTTCCAGTTCGTGGGGTTGGAGTGGGTGGTGGCTTGTTGGGAGAAGTGCAGTTAAAACACCTGGTGTCTGCTGGGAGAAAGAGGCTGCCAAAATTCTAAAAACAAAAATCAGTTTTAGGAATTGTTACTGCAACTTCTTTAGGCAGAGAACTCCAAGCCTTGGTCAGAGCTACTGTGTGTGGTACCACCTCAATTTCAGCTTAAAGCACTTCGAGTGCTTCCACATCTCATCCTTAGCACCATTTGGTTGTCAGCACCAAGTGAAATGATTCTCTCCTCTGTGCTGTCAAAAAAGTGATGGGATAGAAGAGGAATTCTCTCTCAGCACAAATGGATAGATATGTTAACCCAGCAATCCTATTTTCATGGTGGATTTAATCCAATAAAACCTTCTGTTATAGTCATGGAGGTTTTCTGGTTTGTTTTTTCTAAGGGTTTACATTTCTGTCTGTTTTATGCACTGGTCTCTGCTCCCACAAAGTTTTCATTTCCTTGCCTGAGACACACTGCAAGCAGAAGTGGTTGCTGCTGCATTTCCTACCTGTCTGAAGCTGCAAAGCTTCGTGATTTAAAACAAAGCAAAGTTAAAGGATACGTGGTTTTTTTCAGCCCAATTTGGTGGTTGAAATTTGTCATATCACTTTTTAATAAAAGAATGCACATCGTGCAGGGACAGTACTGTGAAGAGGCTTAAACTCTTCTTCACTTTAAACTCTTCACTTTCTCTTGAGGAGGGTATTTGACTTTCAGGAAGTGTGAGGGGGGATGGACCATCAGTTTTGAGTAAAACACAACCAGTTTTAGGACCGAATACACAACATTTATGTATGTGTGGCTTCCTTGGAGAAGCTTTAGCAGGACCACTCAGTGTTGTCTCCTTTAGGGGGATGTTGATCAGCTTGTGATGTTCTGCATCTTCCTCCTAGAAGCTTCCAAAGCCTCAGTGTTGGCTATTTATAAACACAGAAAGTTCTCTCCTTTGCCTTTCAAAATTTAAACTTCTTGGAACTTAATTTAAAAGTAAATTTGTGAAAAGCAGTGAAGAAATTGCCTCTCAGAGGAAGCTGTGTTTTGTGTGCTCTCCTTTTGCTGATGAGCAGCGATTGCTGTTCACCCTGCAAATCCAAACCTTATTTTCCAAGCAGCTGTTTTGGATCAAATGCTCTCAGTGTCAGAGCAGTTGGTTGGTGTAGGAGGGACTGAATCCCTGGGAGCTGTTCCCATCCCACTCATCCATGGCCTTTTTCTCCACCCTTTATCTGACCTCCCACATCTTTGGGAAGTGTGTTGGCAGGAGGGACATCGGTAACTGGAGCTTGGTGACAGTGCCATGTGAGAGGCAAGATAACAGCAATTAATTGTTAATACTGAGCCACCTGTGAGCTCCTGGCCTGTTTGAGCTCTCAGTGTGCACCCTGTGGCCAGGGTACAGTGAGCACTTGTGGGGTTTGGAGGGTTTGTTCCATTAAATCTTTAGGGAAGTTGCTCTGTGTCTGAAATGGAGAGCACAAGAGATTCACTCACTCGATGCTGAGCTCTCACGTATTGCAAATACCAGTTTTATATATTATAATATTGGTTCAGTTTGGATGTATGAGGGTGGGAAAAGCAATCCAGTTCTGTGGTTTACAGATCCCACAGGGTCCCACACACATCTCCCACCCCTGGGCTCTCAGCTGAGTGGCTGTTCCTGGTCCCTGCCCATCCCTTTCCTTGCTGGATGAGCAGAGGGGATGCAGGAGACACCCCCAGCTTGGCTGGGTGCTGCATCCCTCCACTGAAACAGGGCAATTATTCAGCACCTCCAGGGCTGGCACCACCTCAGAGCTGCTCCATCCCCGTGAGGAGAGCAGGGTGTGGGATCCAAGGCTTGCCAGCTTCATTTCTCTGAATAAATTCCCATTTTGTGTGTGCTGAGCTGCTGGGAAGTGTTCCCAGAGCACCCTTCCTGGAGCATCTCTGCAGGGAGTGGCCCTTGTGTGTCCCTTGAGTGTTTGTAGTCAATTTTTAGGTAACCAAAAAGATTGGTGAACAAAAGTTTGCTAAAACAAAAGTAATTCTGGAGGAAGGGAGATGGGAAATGCAGAGCTGCTAATGAGATTATTAAGGAATATGTGGAGTAGGAGGAAAACAGGTCCGTGTGAACCATGATCACCAACTCTGAGACTTCATTTTAGCCCCTGGTGAAACTGGAAATGTTCAACAGCAGCTTCCTGAATCTGTCTGGGGGCAGCCACCTGGTGTCAGTGACAGGGGGATAAACACTGCTTTATGTGGTTGGTATTCATTTATACCACAGTGGAAATTATATCATTTATATCATTTTTATAATTAGTGGCAATTGGTGTAATTAATATTAATTTAATATGAAAGTAATTGGGTGAAAATTAGATGCTTAATAACACAGTGATAAGAAACACTGTAAACATAATCCCACAGAATTGTCCTTTAGGATTTGGTAGAAGTTGTCTGAAGTCTGACTTTTTATGTGCACCACAGACGTGCAAAAACTTGGGATTTCTGTTGGTTTTTTTTTTTTGGAAAGCCTTGCTCCTTTAGCCTCATTTGTTTATCTACCTAAACACCAACAGGTTGAGGTTTTTGTGTTTGAACTCTTGAATGAATTACTTGTTTTAATTGTGATGAGTAAACATACGTCAAATTAAAAATAAATCAAACAAAAAACCCCACATCCGCCTCAGAGGGGTGGTAAATTAATTAAAGCATTTCTGTTACCAAGCTATGACAGGAGCTCTGCAGGAATTGAGCAAATATCTATAAAATGTCTCAAACTGAGTGAAAGTTGTAGGTGTTTGATTGCAGCATCAAACTGTTAATTCTGGATGTCCTGTTTTATTTGCTCTGTGATTTGAGGCTCAGTTAAGAGTCTGAGTGAGGGATGTTTGTTTGAAAAGTGACTTGAGCAGTGACACCAAGAACCACAATTAAACTGTTTGTGAATTGGAAAGCACTGGCTGAAATGGTCTTTGGCAGAGTCAGGAACAGGAAAAACAAATGTAATGGAAATTCAAATTATTGATAGACAATTTGTGAAAATAAATAATGTAACAACAGTCTTCCCAAGAGAATTTAAGAAGGACTTTGAGACTAAGCTGAATGCTATCAGCAAATCCTGGTTGGCACAGTAAAAATTAAGTGAATGAATGAATCCAGAATATGTTATTTTTTTGTACCTTTTCAAGATACTTCAATAAAACAGCCTGAAGTGAGAGTTCCCTTCGTTAAGGAAGGCCAGGCTGTTCCATGAATCCTGAATAAATTGAGAGGGGAAGGGTCAAACAAATGGGCTGGGGAATTAAGCCTTTAAAAATTACTCACAATGATATTGATTAACAGAACCACATCTTAGCCTGGAACTTTGAGTTTCAGAGCTGTCAAATAAAGTACAATTCCCATTCCTGAATGTGAATAGCACTATCCCTTTTAAATGTGGGGTTGTTTCTGTGGGATTTCCCCTGCCCAGAGGCACTGAACTCCTGCAGAAGAATGTTCCAGCAGGGAAGGTGCCCCTCTGGATTTTCAGTGAGTGAAAATACTTCAGGAAACCCCTGTGCTGTAGCAGATCAGGGGTTTGGTTTTGTTCTGCCCTGATCCTTCTCCAGTTTAAGTCCACTTCTTGCAGTGAATCCTCGTGTGGTGCTCTCCAGGATTCCTTTAACGGGACTGGGCTGTGCTGGAGCAGAGCTTGTTCCCCAACTGGGATGGTTTTGGGTGTTCCCTTGGGTTCAGTGCTGGGCTGAGCAGGATTTTGCTGTCTAACAGCTCTCTCATTCATATTTTCAGATGTCAAGCAGCAGAGATCAATGTTAAAGCCTGACTTGAGCCCTGTGTGCCTTTTGGGGTTTTTAGGGAGCCCGGTGCTCTGCAGGAGCAGCCAAATCCCAGTCTGTGTCCCAGGTTTTCAGACCAAGCCCTTTGTGTTCAGTGGGGTCAGGCACTCCTACAATTTTGTCAAACCACACCTGAAATGTGCTTTAGAGACCCAAACTCTGTTTTCACAGCATGAAAATTGAGCTGTTAGAGATTTTGGAGCTGGCTTGGGATCCTCAGGGGAGTTCACCTGATGTTGTTTACTAGAAGGATGTGGTTTGGGGGGTTTAAGTACCAAATTACTCTGAAGTGGATTATTTGGGCTCTGTGGTGACTTCACTGGTGGCCAGATGCAGGGCCAGGTAAATCTCTTTTTAATTACACTCTGCTTTCCCGTGGGACAGATTCCAGAGTGCTGACAGCAATTGTGCTGGTTGTGGTTGGATTTTGTGCTGTAAATTCTGCCTGAAAACGTGCACTGGAGAACTTCTGGCACTTCCATGTATGAATAGAATGCAATAGCTATAAATACATGATGCAGTGTGGCTGTAAGTGCAATAAAAAGGAAAAAAAGTGGAGAAAAAATGATCTGAGCAGTGTAAGAGATGAGGACGTGGGAAAGTTTGTAGGTTTTGGGTTTCTGAGAAACTTCTTGTCAGATATTCGGTGCCTGGGAGTGCTGGATAAAAATGAATTTGTCTTTCAGTTCAGCATTTTGTGGGTAGGGTCTGAGGAGTGTGTGCTGATCATCTTCTTAAATTAAGCCTGGTCACGTTAATGATGAGTGTCACGTGGAAACACGGAGTGGGATTACCTGGGAAGGAAACAGCTCCTTGGCCTCGTGCCTGAAATATCTCATGTTCAATGCTGGTGTAAAATGTTCTCAATCTATTCCATAACTTTTTGGTAGCAGTTGTTTTTCATCCCTGTGCCATATTCTCCCAAAATAATTCCTCGGCTGGGACAGATTGCTGTTAAATCCTTCCTGGAATACATTTCTCTGGCAGTTTTTCCAGGAGGAGGTGTCACATTTGGAGCAGGCAGATGTAAATTCAGCCCCTCTCACACAGGGCTCTGTCTCGTGTCTGCCTCGGATGGAGCAATTTATGAGCAGCCGTTGTGGGTGGTGAATTAAATCCCAAAATGGCCATTCAGTGGGGTGGCAGGAGAGCAGTTTTTATTCTTGCTCTTGCTGTTCGATTGCCTCCTTGCCTCTGCAGTTTTTGGCACAGAAGGGGCCGTGTCCTTGGCCCAGGGGGTGTGGGGATTGTCCCTCCCCACCTCAGACCCTGCTCTCTCCACACAGACCCACCCAGCTCTGGTGCCCTGCTCTGTCTGCTCACAGCTTTCCTCCTGTGCTCAAATGGAGATGAAATCATGGGTCGTGGATTTTGAGATTCAATCTAATGGTTTTCGCTGTCTGCTAGAAATTAATTTACTGCTCATTTGAAATAATATCTCTTTATCATGTTAATTAACTGTATTGAAGGGGAAATAATAAAGGAATGTGGTTTTTTTCCCCTCCCTTCCTTGAGCAGTGAGGACAGCTTTTTTGTTTCCCAAGCAAAACAGGTTTCTAATTAAATAACAGAACAACTCCTTGAAACTCTTTTTTGGGAGAAATATTTGGCTTTTTTACTTGTTCCTTTTTTTAAAATGGGCACTAGAGACTTGGAAGATCCAGGTGGAGCAATCCTTCACGTCAGGCTCCTTCCCCTCCTGGGCTGTGGGGCTCTGCACTCAGACCTGGGGTTAACTGAGAAGAAACTCGAATGCTAAATATTACAATATTTATTTATTAATTTACTTATTCCTCCTGACAATTCCTCTGGCAGCCAGCAGGTTATTCCAAAAGCCCTGGGTGCCTGCCTGGTCCTTGAGTGAGTGGGCCCATGAATTTGAAGCCAGCACATCCCTTGAAGGAAGGCTCAGTCTTTCCTTTCTGCCCTGGGAATGTGTTAAAATCCTGGCTAAAGGGAGGACCAGAACTTGGGTGTCTTTTCTCTTCCTGCACAGATTTGAGGGGCAATTTTAGGAGTTTCATAGAGAACATTCAGTGTTTAGTGATGACCCAATGCAGCTGCACACCTGGGCTATAAATCAGAATATTCCTGCACAGCAGTAATTTGTACTGAGCCATCCAAGGCTATTTACTGCCCATCAGTGTTCAATAGAAAGCTCATTTTTATAACAGGTCAGTGATTAATACCTGATCAGAGGGCAAGTGCTGCTCTTGTCATCTGAATTGTGAAGACAAAATGAGGAGTCTTGATGGGGTCAATGGTTACCATAAGCCTGTGCCTTTTGTGTAATGATCATTTTCAGTGAGGGTAATTAATGAACTGTTTGAGTTATGGAGGACATTGATATTATTGACACTGATGTACGAGCTGGATTTTTAATGGAGTAGATGTGCTGACTGTGGGAATACTGTTGATAAATCAGACTTTAATTTTATGCATTCAGCTTGTGCTTAGAACTATCCAGGTATTTTTAGAAACGTGGGATAATTTACATATTCATTGGGAAATGTCTTTGTCAAGGCACCCCGTGGTGTTTGTGTTCACACCCTGCCCCTCCAGCCTCTCCTACCACTGCAGGTGCACAGCCACTGTCCTGCCCTCCAGGCATTCCTCCCGAATTCCTGCATGGAATTCAGCTTGGAAAAGTCCTTTAGGATCACCAAATCCAGCCCTGAACCTAGCATCACCGCCTGCTCACCACTGAACCACGTCCCAGGTGCCACATCCACGTTTTTGGAACTCTCCAGGGATGGTGACTCCACCAGAGCCCTGGGAAGTGAATGTTTGAGAGAATTTGGGGGAGGCAAAAAGGCAGCCAGACCCTGGGAATGCAGAGCTGAGAAATCCCTTGGCAAAGGTGGTGCAATGTTCTCTTGTCCTTGAGCTCCTGCACAGAGCCTCTGCCAGGTGAGCAGGAGGGGCAGCATCCTTGGGTTTTTGCAGCTGTATTCTGCTGAAAAAACTTGGTTTACATTTCTCTACTGCTGCAAAAAAAAACCCAAACATGAAAAAAAGTAATAAAACCAAATTTGCTATTCTCTGTCTCAAAAAAAAAAAAAGAAAAGATTCCTTTTGCTGTTTCAGATAAAAAAATTGTTTCAACTTTGAGCATAAATGTGAGCAGGTGTTGTATTTGAAGTGTTCCATGTGTGATAAATAACTTCTGTGCTTCTTTATTGCTGGGTTTAGTTATGGCGTTGAGATAAAACCAAAACAGAAAATTAGTCTGCTGCAGACACTGAGAGAACATTACTCACAGTTGTGGCAAAACTCTCCTAAGTACTTACCCAAAATAGCCACCAACCTGGAATTGTTTTGGATCTGGAAGCTGAGTGAGTTATGCAGACAGGAGATACAGATTACAGGTGAACAATCACAGGCAGAGACGCTGCTGCCTGGGAAAGAATGATTCTGTGCAGTGTTTCAGTGGGAATGAATCAGCCTGAAGGTGCTCTGTTTTATTTCTAATTGCATCAGGATTGTGAGGCAAAATGTCCAGTGAGAGACTCCTTATCCTTATTGACTGGTCTGAGTGTTACTGGGAGCTGGGGGAGCTTTTCCTGGTGCTGGGGGAGGTTTTCCAGCTGTGGTGCCTCCTGCCTTTTGCCCAGACACAGCTCTGGGTGTGCTGCAAATGCCCAAGAGCCATTTCCAAACACAAATGGATTCAAATCCCTGAAGCTTTGGATTCAAATCCCTGAAGCTATTAGCCCCTCACAAAAAGTACTTCTAAGAACACCAGTGCAATGGCATTTTCTGTGAAACCACTCCTAAATGCCCCCAAACAAGGCAGTTTTCCTGATGTAGACTCACACAATGCAAATGGAAAATTTGGCTCCTGTGTTTCAGTTTGTGACTCATCTTGGGGAACGTCAAGACCTGTGATAAATCCTGCTGCAATAAATTCTCCTCATCAGTTTTCTCTGTTGTTGGAATCACTTCAGTCTTGGCTGGGAGGTACATTTCCATGGCTGATGGGAGGAAATGGGTAGGATCTGATTCAGTAGCTGAGCATCTCTCTCTGCCCTCGGTCATGTAGGACACGGGGCTGGGAGGAACCCTGGCTGGACCTGGGTCAGCTCCACTGGAGCCCCAGAGGGGAAATCCCTCTTTGACAGGACTGGAAGGGGGGATAACTGTGCTCTGCTGCCCTGAGCACCAAACTGATGATTAAGGTACAGAATTACTGCAGGCAGTGAGTTTTGGTTGTTTATTTTCTGCAAGTTTGTAAAATCATGCCTTAATTCTTTCCCTGAAGTGGATGTTTGTTAGGAATAGAGAAATGCTTGTGTGTTTGACGTGCCGATGGAAGGGGGTCAGAACTAGAGGATTTTTAAAGTCCCTTCCAACCCAAACTATCCTGTGATTCCATGAAGGGATGAAGTTCTGGCAGTGCTGTCACATAAATTTCTGCTCGAACAGTTGTGTACCCCTTTCCATCCCACAGAGCTAAGCAGAGGTCTCAGTAACCCATACAAGGGGTTAGGCAGTTTCTGAGGTTCAGAACCCCCTTTTTTTTCTGGGGGAAGCAATTTGTAGCAAACTTCAGTTCAGCTTCCCCTCTCTCCTGTCTCTACCACAGTAGAAAAGCTGGATATGTGTGAATGGGGCCGTCCTGGCCTCTGGTGAGAACCTTCTCTGACTTCTGAAGTGTGGCAAATATTTGTACAAATACTCAGCACAAGATCATCTGTGCTTCTGGTGGTATTTATTGCATTTTCCACCCTTGTATTTGGCAGCAGCACTGGCCTTTCCTGGCTCCAGAAGGAGCATGGTCTGGAGCAGTGGTACCTGGCATCACCCTTTGATATCCAGAGGCATTTCTTACTTCTTCTGGATTCTTACTTCCCTGGGCTCTGGGCTGATGGCAGCAGTTGGTGCTCACCTGAACAGGCATTTTGAGCTCAGCCACCAGCACAGAGGATGTGCCACCTGGTGCCTGCTGTTAGATACCAGCTGGAAGTGCTGGATCCTGCCCTCAGCAGCCCTGCAGCAGCCCTGGCACTGCTTGTGGTGCTGCCTTTGCCCATCAGCTCCCTGCTGGGGCACACGTGCTGCACTGGGGGAGACACCTGAGCACCTTTCCTTGGGTTAAACCAAGGAGGCAGGAGCTGAACAGCTGAGCACCTTTCCTTGGGTTAAACCAATGGGACAGGAGCTGAGCTCATTTCCTTAGGTTAAACCAATGGGACAGGAGCTGAGCAGCTGAACACGTTTCTTTGGGTTAAACCAACGAGGCAGGAGCTGAGCTCGTTTCCTTGGGTTAAACCAAGGAGGCAGGAGCTGAACAGCTGAGCACCTTTCCTTGGGTTAAACCAATGGGACAGGAGCTGAGCTCATTTCCTTAGGTTAAACCAAGGAGGCAGGAGCTGAGCCCCTGAGCTCGTTTCCTTGGGTTAAACCAATGGGACAGGAGCTGAGCAGCTGAACACGTTTCTTTGGGTTAAACCAACGAGGCAGGAGCTGAGCTCGTTTCCTTGGGTTAATCCAAGGAGGCAGGAGCTGAGCCCCTGAGCTCGTTTCCTTGGCTTCCACAGCTCCTCCTGCTGCAGGGGAGGGCTCGGAGCTGGGGATGGGAGCAGAGCCTTGGCTCAGCCCCCGCACTTTGCCGTGTGTTTGGGCAGCTTTGCATAATTGATAAGCACAGGCTTATCACGGGCTGAGAGCATCCTGTGGCAGCATCTGTCATCCCTGGATCCTGCACCTGCCAAAGCCAAGGTGTTCTGGCAGCTCGGAGCAGGAGTCTGAGAGCAGAGCCAGGGGCTGATGTGCTTTTGGGGGAGCTGCAATGACAGGAGCATAAAGGGATAAAGCTGCTTGATGGGAAACTTCTCCACGTCCTGAATTTCTCTTTCAGCAGGGGAATGTCTCATCCTGCTCGTGGTGAGAAGCAGGGAGCTGCTCCAGGGAGCTGCTCACATGCATCACTCAGATCAGCCTTGTGTGTCAGCGTGTTCCATTAACTCCTGAAATCCCCTAACGGGATTTTTTGAGTAAATAACTGTTTCCATCAAGCCCCACTGTCAGCCCACTTTAAACCCCCATTTTGGGCAGGGATGAGCAGGCTGTGGTGTGTCCCAGAGCACCTCTGGAGCACACGAACACCCTGATGGTGTGCGGCACGTCCAGGTGGGATTTTTTCTGTGTTCAGTGTTTTCACACCAAAGTTCCTCACAGGATAGAAACCATGAGGATTTCTGGCGTTGACACTTGCCATGTTTTCCTGGAGGCAGTTGCCTTGGGGCATGTGTTGAGCAGGAGTTTTTTGCAGCATTTCTCAAGCCTTTTGTGTCAGATTTCCAGGGAACGGTTTGGATGGCTCCTCTCTGGTTTGCAGCCCTGGTCTGCTGCCATGTGAACAGGTGTGGGAAGAGAAATCATGGGATGGAGTGGTCATGGTGCTTTGGTGAGAGCCAAAGATGAGGCACAAACCAGCACTTAAAGAACGAGATGCAGCTGGCTGGGCTCCAAATGTGTTTCCAAATTGCACAGAAAATTGTGGATTGACAATGCCTGTGAGTGGAAAAAGGGAACGTGGGGAGAAGGAGCAGAAATGAGTTTAAAAGGTGATATTTGCCACAGTGTCTGAGGCTGTCATTTCTGTAATTTGTAGAATAATGCAGATTTTTGCTGTCCTTTGGCCTTTTACACACAATTCAGCTGCTCTGTAGGTTGTGATGTATTGCCTGAGAGAAAACTCTTTGCATTGAGGAACAGAGAAGTCAGTGCAGTGCAACTTACGTGGCTTCTGTACATTAGATATTGAAAGTCTTTCCCTTATTAAGTGGCAGATTTCTGTGAAAGTGTCTTTACTAATGCATTTACCTAATGCCATAATTTGAGTTATCCCCAGTATCTCAATATGCTTCGGTACCCAAGTACTGAAGTTTCTCCTTCAAGCTTCTCACTTCTGCAGATGTGGCTGCAGGAAAGCCTCCCTTCCTGAGCTGGCTCTGGAAACATCTGGAGCAAAACATCTGGAACAAAACATCCTGGTTTTGGTACCTTTTGGAAGTGTCTCAGCTGAAGAAGTGTCCCTGAATGTTCCTGTGCTGTCCGTGCAATCTGATGGGATTCTGAGTTGGGATCCTGAGTTGGGATCTGGCTTCTCCTGGCTCTGTCCTGACAACATCCCCCTTGCATGAGTTCCACAGAGAAACTCATTCAAGCTCACTCAGTTGTTTTCAGAATAAGAGAATTTGTGAGTTTTTATTTAGAATTTGGAGATCAGAAAGGCAGAAGTGTGACTTAACCCCTTCCACACCCCCTGAAGTCCTGGCAGGGCTTGGGATTTTTAGCCACAGGGAAACCTGCAGCCCCTGCCACCTCTACAACGTTCTTTTTGTGATTGTCTTTTCCTCTGAGCCCTCTGTAGTGGTTTTAATGTGGCTGCTGAACAGCAGATAGATGATAAATACAAGAAAGTGTTGGGAGGGATGAAAATCACTGGCTAGGTACCCATTTGTTCAGATTATTGTTTGCATAGATGCAAAAAATGAACCTTTAAACACGATAAATTCAAGATCAACACTTGATAGAATATCTTGTCTCTTTCTTTAAAATGAATTCTATAGTATTATTGACTACCTGACAAACAGTGATGAATGCAGTCCCTCTGCTGCTTTCTCTTCAGGGTACAGGCAATTAAGCACTATTATATGTTAGGATTGAACATTGCTGTGTGTGGGGATTCATCGCTGCACATTTAAATGGAAGCAGAAATGATCAACAAACATCAATGTAATGACGTGTTCTACCCTTGATAAGGAAATTATGCCTTGTCTCTAATGGTCTGTGGGAATTTCAGGGAGTTATTTGCCTATGAATGATGTTACTCAGAGGATGTGAGAGCAGCGCCGTGCTCTCATCTCCTCACACATCCTCAGCCATCACCTGCAGCTCTGCATGAGCTTACGAGGCACAAGCAAAAGTGTTTCGAGTCTTTTACAAGCTTAATTCTTAAATTTAAATGTCAAGAATGAAATCATCCAACCTAATAATATTGTAGGTGTGTGTGACAAGGCATCTTTCGTGAAGAGCATGGACAACAAGCTCTCAAAGTGTTCCTTTCCCATTCTGTGGAAGTGACAGGAAGAGCACACCCTGCTTTTTCAGTTGTTTACAGGAACCCACCACAGCCTTTCCACTTGCTGTAAATACTGGGAACAAGTGTTGGAAGCAGGTGAGGAAAGTCGTGATGGAGATTCTTGGGACTGAGTTGGAGTTGGAATGACTTGGAATTGCTTTTGTAGTGCTAAAGCTTTGTAAAGGGATGGAAAATCTATACTGAAGTCATTGGGACGTATTTGAAAATTCAACAGTATTTTTTCATAAGCTTCTATTGGAATGCTCTGATCTCTGTACAAATCTGGAGTCACTAAACATAGCCCAGACTCAGTCACCACTTTCTCAAGGCTCCATCAGTCCATTTAAAAATCCCAGTTTTAGTAAATACTTGCTGGTCTCTCCCAGAGGCTGACCTGTGGGTACCTGACCTGGAGAAAGGGGCAGGTTTTTCTGTAAGGAGACCTTACCTTGTTGTTTGTCCATGTGAAGCTTTCTGTTGTTTTTCTTGGCTTTTCAAGTTGCTTTCATCATTGGAGAAAGCAGGATAAAAACACTACAGTTCTTCAGCATTCCTGTAATTTCCTGCAGAAGTTAAAAGTGATGTCAGTGTAATTTTCCCAGCTTAGAGTTACATTCAGTGAAATAATAAAACCAACCTGTGTTAGAGTGTTTGGCTGTGAGGGAACAAGTGGAGACAAATCTTCCCACTCTGTGAACATTTTTACACCATATTACTTCATAAATTTTTAGTGAAGTCTCCTCTTTGTCTTAGTCTGAATTATCTGAAACTGGGCATGGTCTGAGAAATGGAATGTATCTGTAATGGTGTCAGTTTATTCAATTTACAGCCAATCTTTGTTCTCTTAGAACCTGAAACAGGGACTAATTGCATCCAGTAACTGCCTTTTAACTGATTACCAGGAAAGAAGATGAGCAGGGTCAGTGCTTCCACGTGGAAATTTCCATGTACAATAGCCCAGACAGTAAATAATCCCTTGTAATTGATGCAAAAGGTAGTGTCTGTCACCACTGTAAAAACGTGTGAGTTGGTTGTTGGGTGTTTTAATGGTGCCATTCTTGCTCCTGATCCCTCTGTGCTGCTGGAATGAGTGAAAAGGAGGGAATTTGCTCTTTCTCCTAGACATGACTTAAATCTGCAGTGCTCTGTGGAAGGACAGGGCCAGAGGGCAGGGAAAACCAAACTTATTCAAGATAAATACAAGCTATGCCTGGCATGGAAAGAATAATCATGTCAAAATTAGTATCTGCCATCTAATTAAACTTAGTCAAACCTTAGTTACACTTGTAAATAAAATTCATCACGGTCAAACTCTGTGTTCTTGTGGTTTCTAACATAAACACAGCTCAGCTCTCTCCTGGCTTTCAGTGTACAGTGAAATATTAGGTAATGACAGGAAACTTTCTTACTGTCCAAAGGTTTTGAGCTTGCTGATGTAAACTAGAACACTGATGTGAGTGCAAAGATTCCCATCTTGCTGGAAAAAGACCTACATTTACTGTGGTCTCTCCACATCAGAAGAAGAAAGTTTGGAAAACTTCTGTGTTGCAGTCCAGAGCCGTGGGAATTGAGCTCACTGGGGTTGGTAGGGGCTGTGCACTTGGAGGCACTAAAATAAAGGTTTTTGTAGGAATTTACCTTCAGTGTTAGCTTTGGTGTTACTGCCAAAGATTTCATGTTCTCATTTTAAATTTCAGGGTTGATTAGAGTTCTAGGGGTGTCTTTGAACCATGGTTAACATAAGTAGGGCAGTGTTTTAGAGCCTGTCCTGTGCTGACTTCTGCATTCTGAAAACTTGCATAGGGTTGTAAAAATGTAGAGAAATTGGTATTTCTTCCTAGAATGTGGTGGCTGAGCTAAATGTGTCTTAGAAAGCAAACAATTGGTCTGGTTCACATAAAAATGCAATATCAAAGCACCTGTGGCAGTCCAGCTTTCCCAGTGATGTTTATTTAAGAGAAGGACTCCTAAACATGAATGCTCTACCAGTGTTCAGAGGGGTGGCACTGAGAAGGTTTTGTTCTTTTAGTAATTGCTCCATTTTTGTGAGTGAATTCAAAGAATCAGTAGTTTTGGTGACAAGAGTGAGAGTTTGGATGATGTGAATTTATGTTGCATTAACATCTCCTCTGGACAAGCTCAGCACTGAATTTCAGATGCATTGTTCCATCCACTGTGAGCTCACCCTGAGGATATCCAAACCAGAATCAGAGGCTGGATAAAAGTGCCACATGGCCAATGTGAGGAGCAAAAATAATCAGTGTAACCCAGGAGTGAAATGAGCAGAATGCATGGGAGGTGCAGCCCTGGAAGTTTGGTGCAAAGGGCTGAAACAGAAATAGTTTCAGCTTTTCCCACCAGAAGGAAACAGTGTTCATGGGCTGCAAATTGGCCCTAAAGAGGGGTCAGTCTGTCCAGTGTGCAAAAATAACACAGTCCATGTGTCCTCTAAGTCCCATATTGTGGGGTTTATTATGCTGTTAAGTTTAATTATATTGGGATATTTGTAATTCTTTTGAAAAAAACTTACATGCTTGGCTGTTTCAGGTTAAAAAATCCCAAGCCACCAGTAATGGGCAGGTTCCTGACTCCTCAGCACAGCTCACATAATTGTAACAATGAGGATGCAGCAGAAAAAGCTTGGGTTGCCCCAGGAAAGCCCAAGTGTTTTCAGTGGAACCGGTACATTGTGTGATGTTGCCATGGGGATCACCGTGTCCTTGCTGCTGCTGTGAGCAAGAGCACCAGCGAGGTCCAAGTTAAAATTGCTGCTTTTGTGGAGGAGTTGCACCTCTCCACAGTGCCCTAACATTTACATCCTTGTGAGGAGCAGGACAGGCTCCCAACACAGAAATGTCCTGTCCCTTCCACCTCCCCACCTCCCTGCCCCTGCACAGTGGCAGGGGGGGCTGCCTCGTGTTTGCTGAGCCCTGAGAAGCTGCTGCTTGCCTGAGGAAGGATTTGTGCTGGGGGTACTGCAGGTGAGAAGATCTGGAGCTGCAGAGGTGTCTCTGAGCAGCATTTGTGCAGCACAGACTTTGTGCAGCACAGACTTTGTGCAGCAGAGACTTTGTGCAGCTTGCAGACACAGATATTTCCAAGCACGATGTGCCCATCCTGCCAGCTCTGGTGTCCTTGGCCTCTGCTCAGCAGGGATCCCATCGGTGCCACCTCTGCAGGCTCCAGGCTGGGGTTTGGAGTCATTATCCACCAGAGCTGCCTTCCACGAGGAGAGATTTGTCTGGGAACTCATTGCTCCAGGTAGCAGTGATCCATCAAATTCGCTTCACAAACCAAAGTGACTGCTCAGGTGGGGACAGTTGATTTATTGTAAAAGGAAAGCAATCTTAAATTTCAATATCTATGTAAAGAAGCCTCTGGAGTATCATCAGTGTTTGATCTTTGAGCTCGGCTATTTCCATGAGTGGAATGTTATTGCTTTTGTAATGTCAGAGTACTATAAAAATAGGCTCTTGATGGATGAGCATCCACAAGGATGCTCTTCCCCCAGCTCTGCACCTACTGAATATAAACTCGTGTTGTTTTACAGAGTTGAAGGTATTAAATTTCTTACACGCTCTTAAGTGTTGACCCCTGAGAAGGCAAAGCCTGCTTAAGCAATTAATATATCGAGTGCCAGATAAATGTTATCATCATTTCATTTGCTTGTGCCAGTACCACTCATTGGGTGTTGTTTAAATTTCCCTGGCAGCTCGAGCACAGCTAAAAATAAATTCATTTGTTTATAGACTTCTTTGACAACAGCCAAATAAACCCACATTGTGTTGTTTTGAGCAGAAGGCACAAAGCCAGCTGAGTGCTCCCTCTGAATGTGGCTGAAACATGCTGTTACGTGGCTGAGGTTGCTTCTACACCTGCTCCTTTTCCCTCCCACCCCTGTTTTATTTCCATTGAAACCTTTTTCATTCCAATGTGCTCTCACCCAAGTACAGGTGTCAGTTTGCAGTGTGAGCAGCAGTTTGTGCTAAGGGGGCAGAGCACAGAGCAAAAAGAGACTAAAAAGTGGCAGCAGGGGAAGTGTTGGTGCTTGGGGCTGGGAATCCAGGCAGAGATCCGAGCCCTTGAGTGTGTGTCCATAAATCAGAGGGAAGGGGAGTGCTGGAGTGCAGGCACAGGAGGCTGTGCTGCACTGAACTCAAAAGTTCAGCCGTGTTCCAGAGGTCACCTGGGCTCTCTGGCAGGGCAGCAGTGAGAATCCTCACCGTATTTCAGCCCAAGGGCAGGAGGAGGTGAGGGAAGATAACGAGGAGGACAAATGGCATCAGCTGTGACATCTCCAGTGGTGAGACACTGGGGTTTGGATGTCCTGGAGCTGCAGAGCTCTGGAATGAACAAATGCTTCTTATGAGAAGGGGAAGTGCTGAGACAAAATGTCTTGGCAGTAAAAATAATTCCGAGAAGGTCACAGTGGGAATTGCCTGACTGGCTGTAGGAACTGGGCTTCTGCACCTCTCTCTCTGAGGGAATATTTCCTTGCTAGTGGCAAAGGGAGATGGACATGATCTGCTTTCACTTGAGGTGGTTGTGCTACCAAAAACCAGAACTGAAGTACATTACTGTGAACAGTGACACAAAATTTATTTTTGCAATGCTTTGAGGATTAAAAAAACCTCAAAACAACAAAAAAAACCTTCATTCAACAACAAAACCTCTGAAGACTCGGTTGTGTCCAGGTCAGTGTGAGCTGCTGGAGAGTGCTTTGACCTGAAGGACAAAAATAAGATGTGGCAATGTCAAGAGGCAATTGAAAATACCAAACTGTGAATTGAGGGGAAACCAGGTAGAGCTGATAGTGCAGGGATCTCTCAGGGAGTGTTTGAGTAACACTTATGGGGGATAAAGAAGGTATTTGAAGTAAAGCTTCTAGAAGCTGAATGGATTAGTAGTTAAAACTCTCCCTGAAAGTTGTGATAGTACCAAAGCTTCTGTTTGGGGACTGATTTTAAGAAAGGAAAAAAGGCACCCCACAAACCATGTTAAACACTGCCTCTCCCTACTCAGCCCCCTAAAAACAATAATGAAAAAACCTCACTGAAACAAATCCCAAAAATCAAACAAAGCAAACAAAAAAAACCCACCAAAACCCCTCTGAAGCATTTTTCAGAAGTGAAGAACTGGGCTGTGTTGCTCCATTCAGTGCCAACACAATTTCAAAAACCTGTAACCTCCAGATTCTCAAAGGAAGGACATTTTCTATGGGGGTGGCTGTGCCAGTATCCACTGCAGGTTGTGGGACAGATGGAAGCTGACTAATAGCAAGAAAACCATTAGCTGTAAGTACAGCCATTATAATTGAAACGGAGGCCTCCAGGCATCCAGAGAGAAGCCAAGAATCCTGTCTATGGCATTGTCTCGTGTTTTTGTGGCTTCTGCATGCAGACTTAATAGTTACAAATTAGAGTGTTTCTACAGATTTAACTGGGAGTTGAAATAAAACAAGCTGAAGACTTAAATCCCATTCTTTATGCCGTCTGTCTGGTGAGTTATAGCAGTAGAACACGCACTTGGTTTTGTCTTAATCTTTTCAGGTTTTCTAATTTAGTCTTAATTGGAGGGAAGAGTTCCATCAATGGCAGCAGAACTCGTGTGGCATTTGGAATTCCCATGTGGCTGCTGAAATCAGGGTGGCTTCAGGGGCAGATTGACACAGTCATCAAAGGGATTGGACTTAAACATCCTTTAGGAAGGAATTGTTCCCTGGGAGAGTGGTGAGGCCCTGGCACAGGGTGCCCAGAGCAGCTGGGGCTGCCCCTGGATCCCTGGCAGTGCCCAAGGCCAGGCTGGATGGGGCTGGGAGCAGCCTGGGACAGTGGGAGGTGTCCCTGCCATGGCAGGGGTGGCACTGGGTGGGCTTTAAAGTCCTGTCCTACTCAAACCATTTTGGGCTTCTGTGATGTACCAGAACTGATCTGTGGAGTCCAGCAGCTCCTGTCCTGAGTGGTGACAGGGCTCTTCCCAGTGCAGGTCACAGCAAATCCACTCAGGGCAGGTTTTATGACTCCAAATGTTTCAGGTTCTCCTCATGTCTGGCACCATCCCAAACACTGCCAGTGCAGGCAGGGAGGTTAATCCAGAGGCTGAGTTTGTTGAGGCTTTAATACTTTTCTTACATCTCTGTGCTCAACATAGTTTGTTCTCTAGAAGCGTCATCAATTTTTTGTAAAAAATAACTTTGCCATTTTAATGGCAAATCACTCAGACATCTCATATTCTGTGTGTGGAATTTAACGAGCAGATGCCTCTGGAAATAGGACTTGGGTGTAGTTTACCCTGAAAATTTAATCCATAAAGTACCTCAGTTTAAATTGCACAGGGAGGTTTCCAGTGCTGGGGTTTGTGATGATTGGTGGGTCAGTGGATGAGTTCCTGGGGTGGAGGGTTTGTGCCAGCTGTCCCATCAGTGTTACTGTTTGTTCTTTCTCCTTACAGAATAAACATAGATCTTGTCTTGAATGAAAGATAGGGGAGAGCTGGAATGCTCTCCAAAGCCTGAGGATTAAGGACATAAATTTCATGTGCAGAAAATGTCTCATTCTCGTTGAAGGTTCTTGGCCTTTAACTCTCTGATCCCACGTATGTCTAAAGCACATTTTGACAACAAACCTCTGCAGGCAGAGGATTTTATTAAAGAGCATAGAAATACTCGATACAAATGAAAGATGGAACTTGATAATTTTCTAAATGTTTATGCTGATGATTGCATGTTGAGAGGCTAAATTGATGGTAAAGTGTTCTGCTGTGAGTGTCTTCATAGTCTGAGAAGCATTTAGCTGCTGTTGGAGGCAGGAAGGGTCTCTAAAAGGGACCATAATTGGAGCCATGATTGTAGAAAAGCCACATTTGCATCTTCAATTACTCTGAATGTAAGATAAAAGGATGAGCTTCTTGTTTAAACCCCAGCTTTAGAGAGATTTTTCTTTCTTCATAAGGCCTTACCTGGAAGTGGAAAGAGATTTGAAATCATCCTGTCCAGTGGCTTTCCACTTCTGATCACTCTTAATTTAAGCTAAAATAATGCCTTCTGTATTCAGTATTCCACATTATTCTGTTAAAATAATGCCTTCTGTATTCAGTATTCCACATCCAATACAGGTGATCACCATATGCTAATGCTGCTTAGTGCTGCCTTGTCCTGCAGAAAAGAGGTGGTCACAAGAATTTTGAACTTGGAGATTTCTAATGTGCAGTTAGATTTAAAAATTTGCTGTGCAGCTCTTCAGTACTTCTGGGGTTAAGTTGCAGTTCTTTTCCCCAGCTGTTAAAAACCCACTCCACACCTCAGTTAATGAACTGAGCAGGAAAGACACGTTTAAAGGAGCTTTGGTTGTGAAGTTGCTTGTCCCTGAGCTGGGGTGGGGCCAGGCAAGGCTGCAGGTCAAAGGTGCAGAAACAACTGGATGGGAAAGTTTCAGCTGCAGGGGAAAATAAGGAATTGACTCATTTGTAAAATGATCAAGGGAATAAGAATGAGATGATTTTCAAACAGAATGGAGGCAGCCTTTCAGTTTTCTGTAATTTTTTTTTTTCCCTTAAAAACTACTTCAAATTATAAACAATGGAAGGGGAGCGTGAGGAAAATAGATAGAATGATTTTGAGAGCTCATAAACTCAGGATATTTTACTCAGTTACCACTTGAGATTCAAGCCTTCATTCTGGTGCTGACTTTAAGATCACCCCTCGCTTGTGGAAGCGAAATATTTGCTTCCCTTCCATATGGCTCCTTGGCAGTGCTCTGACTGAGCTCATCAGCTGGCTGCATCTCGTGAGGCAGGAGCTGGTGTGAGGCAGGAGGCTGCAGAGCCCCTTGGGGCAGGGATGGGTGATCCTGGGGGCTTTCACTTCTCCAGACCCTCCACACGCCAAACTTCCACCTGCTGCAGGAAGGGGAACAGAGACCTGTGAGGAGCAAAGCTTCCTCCTGTGTGTTCTGCTTGGCTGTTTCCATCCCAGGGAGCATTTCTGTGCTCCTGCAGTGCAGGGGAAGGGATTGTGTTCAGACCTGAGCTGGGCAGGACTGCCAGGATGGGTGATGCTGCTGTGACACGTGCCAGGGTCATGGGGCAGAGCAGCTGCTGGGCTCCTGCCCCACCTTCCACAGGGGACACCAACCACTCTGGACAGAAGCAAAATGGGTCTCAGCTTGCCTGTGTTTGGAGCAGAGCTGCTCTGGGCTGCCCCCGGTGTGTCAGTGCAGGGGCACATCCCTTCCCTGCCCGGGTCCTGGGGACTGCCATGCACAGGGACAGCAGCAGTGCTCTGGTTAGGCACCAGCAGCACTGTTTGAATGCTGAATTCCCCGTGTGGTGAGCTGTCTGTGTTGCCTGTTCTGCCCTGGGAGGCAGTTCCAGGCTGCCCAGGTGGGGCTGGGATGCAGCACCTGCCGGCGTGTCCGTGCTTCCTGCGGGGGGAGGCTGCTCCTGCCTCTGCTTCTGCCCCTGCCTC
>VWZT01008120.1:55191-85051 GCA_013397055.1 Pachycephala philippinensis | reverse complement strand
CCCTGCTCCTCTCCTGCCCCTGCCCCTGCCGAGCGCACAGATGGCCCCAATAACCTTGATGGGAAGCACAGGCTGCCTGCTCTGGAGCCTGTCCGTTCTCCGAACTATTTTCAGGCATCAAGAGAACCCAGGTTGCTAAAAAACCCATCGTGGCTGAAGAAGATGAGCGTGGGGAGGGCTGTGTTCCAGCCCGGAGCTGGCAGCATATGGCACAGAGCGGTGGCTGGGCAGTGACATCAGGCTGGGCTTCTGCAAATCCCTCCTCAGAGATCGCTGAGAGTTTGGAAGGGACGTTTCTTGGACAGTGGTGGCTGTGAGCAGTCCAGGAATAGATATAACAAGCTTGTTATGGAGCCCATATGCCAGGAGCTGCATTTCCACGGTATTTATCGTAGGATCACAGGATGCTGCAAGTTGGAAGGGAGCGCTGGAGGTCATCCAGCCCGACCTCCCCGCTCAGGCAGGGCTCCCTAGAGCTCAGTGCTCAGGACTGAGTCCAGCTGGCCGGGCTGGAGTAGGGAATAGAGTGAGTTATCTGGGAGATAAGTGTCTGCTGCCTCTCGTGGGCTGAGACGTGCCTGCTTGGGCTTAGCGTGACAAAAATGGAATCTGGAAGTGGCTCCTTTCAATGTTCCTGTCCAGGCTCGCAGTTAGAATTCACTTTAAAGGTAAAAAAAAAAAAAAAAAAAAGCTATTTTGCTATTTTCTCACCATGGTCTGTGTGTAACACCTTTGTAGGACTCAGGAGCTTTTGGGAGTCACTGCCACAGGAGCAGTGCACTCCCAGAGCAGGGATGGGAGGATGCTCCTGAGGCTGGAACACAAACAGGAGGGTGTGCAAACGGCACAGAGTAAATCTGTATTTAAAAAAGGGCATCTGCAATGTTAAGTGTCACTTAAGATGGCTGAAAAGTCAGGTTCTTTAATGGGAGTTGGAGAAAATAAGGACAGAAAGAATGTGATTAATGATGTTCTGGGTGAAATACTGTGCTGTCTCAGTGAACATGGTTAATTGGTAGCTGTAGGTATAAAATCCACTTAATTTAGCCAACAGATCCTTTTTAAGCAGTCAGCCTTCTGTTGTGCTTTAACAGAGAGCTCGCTCCAGAGCCCAGCAGAGCTCCTTGCCCTGTGTGGGAGTTCCTGGGGAGAGTGGCCATACCTGGGAATTGTCTGTTTTCGGGGGAAGCACTCCCAGAGCAGCAGTTCCAGCAGAGGCTGGTGATTATCCCCAGCACACAGCAGGCACTGGGCACACGCTGTCTGGCTTTTGTTTCAAAATGGTGCCTGAGAATGCTTCTTACATAAGTGACCTTGGATTTTGCAGTGGGTGATTCACAGGTTTAGCTCACATTAACTTGTCTGCATGATGCCATTCCATGTGGGAGGTGGTGTCCTTTCATGCTTGAGCTGCCACAAGATCATGGTCCAAGTAGCAGCCCAAATTTAGCTTGTATGTATTACTGATATGACTTTTAAATCTTACACTGTCTGGGACTTGATTGAAACTTATTTTTCGGCTTGGTGGTGGGAAATCACATCTAAACTCTCGCTGCTCTCTGCACTCAGAATGTATTTATGGCTTTTTTTGAGGGTGTGAGCAGTGGACTGGTGCCCAGTGAGCTGAAGTGTGTGGAACATTGAGACAAATGAACCACAAGGCTTTCAATGCATTCATCATGACATCAAACCCGTGTTTAAAAACATGGAATAGGATCTGAGATACTGTTTTCTGTATCTCAAAGTGACCAAGAGTCCTGGGACCTCAGTGTGAGGTTGGTACCATTATAACGTAGTTGGAATTTTTGTGGGAGGCTGTGGTGAGTTTGTTTAATTGTGTTGATGTAAAGGTGTTCACCCTGTTGTGCATAATGACAGAACCTTGCTGAAGGGGCTTAATTAGTGGTGAAATCCATCCATTTTCTCATCCTGAAACTCACCTTGTTAAAATGCTAGTGGCTGGATGGGTCTTATTAGGTTTTTTACCACTTCTTTCAAGTCTTCAGCCCAGTAGAATATTTTGACTCTGTTTAATACACAGAGCCTTGCTGGCCACAGCAGTTTGTGGCAAGGAGAATCCTTTCCATCCTGTGGCAAGGAGAATCTCCAGTGCCTGTGTCTGTTGGGTGTGGGCTGGGTGGGACAGGGCTGAGAGCAGCCTGCTCGGGTGGGAGGTGTCCCTGCCCATGGCAGGGTGACATGAGATGGGCTTTGAGGTCCTTCCCAACCCAAACCATGTTTTTCCATTGCTGGCAGTGCTCTGGTGCTGATCCAGACCCTCTGAGCAGGGGATGAGGGAGGACAGGGAGTGTGTCTGGGCTGGGGGTGTTCTATTCCAACTCCACTCCGTGCTGTTCATGGGTCTGCTCTTCCCAGACTCCTGGGAGGAGAGCGTTGCTTTCCTTGGCACAGCTTTGCACAGCTGCTGGGATCCGCAGGGGCACGGAACATCATTCACACCCAGCAGGCTCAAATAAAAATCCTGGAAAGCTCTAACAGCCTTGAGATGGGCTTGGAGGTTTCCTGGCAACATCTGCCTTGTTTTGAATCGCTGCTCAGAGCGTTCACCGACAGGAACCTTGCTCCATTCCCCACTCCTCATACAAGGAGGATCGTTTCTGCAGCCATCAATGAATTCTCCCTGAAGCTCTCCCCCTTGAAGGTAATCTGCTCCTCTGCATTACAGATGCTGAGAGATTTAATACACTCCAAAAGAACAACCTGTGCCGGGCGCAGTTTTGCTTTTGAGGCACGTTCTGTGCTCAAAGCAAGGCTTAATCAAATGCATTGATCCTTGGGCTGCTGTGTAAAGATTCGGTTCAGCCTTTTCCCTTTGTAAAAAATGGAATTAGAATGCTCTGTAATACGTGGTTACTGTACACTCCACCTTAGAGTCTGCTACAATAACATCAGTTCTTGTGGCTGGTGAGAAGATGCATTTCAGATGGAGTCTGATTAGTCAGTGGATGTTTGACATGCTGCTAGAAACCTTGGCTTTCCCCCAGTTCCTTTTATTCTGATGGAAGTGACAGCTCTGAGGAGGTGAGATCTGAGTGGGATTCCTACCACAGGGGTGGCTCTGGGAACTATTTAAAGCCCTGTCCACTTGTGGGTTCTTACAGAAAGGTCTCACTTCTGCTTTTGGCTGGTTTTGTACCACATTTTTCACCCCTGAACGTGAATCCTAGACAAACAGAGTTTTAAAACTGTTAAAATCATACAGCAAGTAGTTTTATAGGACATTGCCATATCTCACTGCCCAAATAAAGGATCTGCTCAGCTAGGAGCTGCTGCAGGGGTAGTTGTGTATCTCAGTCTGTCACACACCTTCATGGTTCTGAGCACTGTTTTATTTGCAAAATAATTACCTTAATGAGCAAGAGGAAAGCTGATCCTGAAGCTGCCTTTGGAAGCAGCTTTACCTTGTGCTCTTCCACTTCCAAGTGCAGCTTTAGGTGTGAACAACAAATCAGATGCCACCAGACTTTCAGCTTGTTTATTGTGGCTCTTAGGGGGAATGATGATAATTGAGCATTTCCTGCTGGCCTTTGTGAGCCAGAGACTCTCAAAAATCTTTGGGATGAGGAAAAGCCATGGAAGGAGCTCTGCTGCTGCTGGGGTTTGAGGTTCTGCTGTCACCTCAGTGAGCAGAGACCTGGGGATGGGAACCTCTCACATTCCCAATCCGAAGGGCTTTTCCATCTTCTGCTTTTCTCAACATTTCCTTTGAAATTGTGTTATTCCTGTAAATGGCTCCCAGTTTTTAGGCGCTGACACCTCCCACCAAGGATGGTTTGTTGGAAAACTGCCCACCAAGTCAGCAGCTGGAAGCCAAGATGGTTGGCTTGTTGTTCTCCTGGATGGGGTATATTTATAGGAGGTTAGTGGCCATGAAGAGAAATCATTTTGGTAGCATGAGCATGTTTTCTGAAATATCCATGTTTTGGATGTGGACTGACAGGAGGTGAGGGCAGTACTTAGTTAAACTCAAAAATCATTCAGGATTTTAATGGTTTTAATTTGGTTTGCAGCCTCCTGTAAATCTCAAGTGCTGGGGGTTTTGGGCTTTCTTTATGTTTGGTTTTTGGTTCAGGGTTTGTTATGATGGGACCTGTTCCTCCTGGCCTCTGCTTGCAATGAAATTACAGTAACTACTACTGGTAGGAAAATAATTTCTGCTTCTCTTGGCTATAACAGTCTCAAAAAGGATATATTTTACTCTGTATTTCCCGCTGAGAATGAAATTCCTGGGGTCAGGGAGAAGACAAACTTGTACTTCAATATGAGTGTAATATTGTAATACTTAGTTCTACTCAAAATGAAATCTTGGAAACCATCCAGGGCTGAGAGGAGAAATCTTGGAGAATGTTGCCTGACATTTATCTCATCACTGATACAACTCAGATATGTAAATGGAATCTGTGCTGTTCCAAGTAATACAGCACAGAAAATATTCCATATATTGTGGGCTTTTTTTTTTCCCTTTAAGGTCTGCCTTGAAATAAATGATTCAAGATACTGCCAGAAGTCTTTTCACCTTTCTCTGCCTCAGCAGTGCCCGTATCACTTCTTTTGTCTGGGTCAAAAGGAAAAGAACTAACCCAGAGCCCAGCACATGCTTTCTGTGTGAGCAGAAACATTAAATATCGATCCCCAATCCTGCCTTTTAAAGAATGCTTAAAGAAAATCGAATGCTTTATTTCAAACTACACGCAGAGGGTTCTCTCAGCGCTGTGTTCATTCAGCCCTGCTCATCAATTACTCATTCCCTGAGCTAAATTGACCAGCCCTGAACAACTCTTTGGAGTTTACTCGAGTAAATCTGAGCCTTGAAAAAGCAAATTTAGAAGTTGCAGAATTTTTCAGCTTTTCTGGGAATCCTGAAAATAAAGAAGGGGTGGTGGGACCCCTTTGCCTGTTTGCTGTGCTGGGCTGGGAGGTGATCAGCTGGAGATCACCCTCACCTCACTGGAAATACTTCCTGAATTCTAGAGAGAGGAAAAATGTGATGCTGAGAGGATGGTTTGGGGTGGCTGGGGCTGCTTCCAGTGAGGAGAGGAAAAATGTGATGCTGAGAGGGTGGTTTGGGGTGGCTGGGGCTGCTTCCAGTGAGGAGAGGAAAAATGTGATGCTGAGAGGATGG
This sequence comes from Pachycephala philippinensis, assembly GCA_013397055.1. Lineage (NCBI taxonomy): Eukaryota > Metazoa > Chordata > Aves > Passeriformes > Pachycephala > Pachycephala philippinensis. The sequence continues at coordinate 79,908 of VWZT01008120.1, read as the reverse complement.
TTTGGGGTGGCTGGGGCTGCTTCCAGTGACACTGGAGTGCTCTGAGCACTCAGAGGCATTTCCCTGTCAGATGAGTTTGTTATTCCAGTCCAGAGGGAAGGCAGGAAATTAAGACATTAATGATGCAGTTGTCTCCTGTATTTGGAAACTTGAAAGCACAATCCCATGAACATCTTGCCCAGAGTAAGGTGTGTGTTCTGCCAGATGGGATTTGCTGAGAGCTGAGTGTGGGAAGGTGTCACTTAAACACTGGGTTCATTAATTTTTGCATTCTCCTGGGGGTGCAGGGTGAGCTCAGCTTCACGGGATTTCTGTGCTGAGAAAACTGCTGTGGAGCTGCTGTGGCTGTTAAACAACTGTGTTTGTATCTGTTCTTCAGTTCCTAAAAAACTTCAGGAAAAAACCCTTTTTTAGTTGAAACTTAAAACTTCTTTAGTTCCTAAAGCTTTAGTTCCTAAAGCTTTAGTTCCTAAAGAACTCCCCTTGCCTTTGAGGAGGTGGCTTTGGGAGGGAGGGAAGGAACGGGACAAGTGGATGTGTTTTCTTCTGGATTTTTGTTTGGCCATGAAAATTGAATATTATGTTCCCGTTTCTCCTTGGAGATGAAATCCTTTTCAGTGTGAATGATCCTGAATTACGTTTCTTTGCTTAAAAACTGTTGGGGAAAGAGGAGAGGCTTTGTTCCCAGTTTGACTGATGAAATTATCTCACCTTAAGAAAAACTGCCCCTCAGGAGCTTGTGTAACTCATTATATCTTATCCCTCTTTTTTGCACGTTTATGAAATTCAGACAAGCTTGAGGTTTAAAATGTTTTAAATTACCTTTATTTGCCAACCTTGGCCCTTTCTGAGTAGTGCCTGATAAGGCTGGCCATTGCAGTCCAGACCTATTTGCCTATGACCTTTTCAGCTAAAGATGATGAAGAAAAAAATTAAAATGTACAAAATAATCTGCTTCTAGGGTAGTGTCAGAGTGTTGCTTTCCACTTGTAGAGACGGAACAGAAATCTCTGTGCATGTTTGAGAAAGATCTTTATTGAGGGTTCAGAGGGTGTCACATGTTTTAATATTGCAATTATTGACTTCAGCTGTTAACTGGGTTTTAACTTCTAATAGATTTCCTCGCAGCCTAAGTAGACGTGTTTCTTTTCTAAATGTCTTATTAGCAGAAAAAGTACAACAGGCCCTAGGGACACTCACTGAAGTACAGAGGGGGAGAATGGCTTTTGAATTATAAATGCTGGAATTAACTGTGTCCTAAGCATTTGTGTATTACTTTACAGGTCTGAAGGTGACAGCTCAAGAAGCCTCAGGTATGTGTACATCATTTGATGTCTTTGTTCTAAGAAAATTCTTTGTTTAAAAGCATTAAATAGAAACAGATTTTTTTTAAAATGTGGGCATTACTGGCTGTGCTTAGCATGCCATTGGTGTTTTGAGTAAAGGATCTTCTGCCTTGGATAAGTTATGAATGATTCTATCTCTGGTGTGGTTTGAGAGTGAGGGGTTAGTTTGGATCATCACAAAGGATTTCTGGTTAGTTCCTGGTGCTCCCAATCCAAGTTCCTGCTGGCAGCCCAGTGCCCTGGGGCAGCTGTGAGCCAGATTTGGGGCAGCATCTCTGTTGAGGGGAAGTCCATGGACTTGTTCTGGCTTTCTTAGCAGTCTCCTCTCTTTCACCTGACTGGGAGAGCCTTTACTGACTCGTTATTACAGTGCTCATTATACACTTGGAAGGTTCAGATAATGTGCAGAATTTCGTGTAATTATCAGGTACTTTACTTCCAGCTTACTCACTTGGTGTTTTATACTTGTTACCTCAGGGGTGGTTTTTATTCCTACCTCTCTGCAAACGTGGCTGAGTCAAACTTGTAGAGCTTGTAAAAGTGCTCTCAGCAGGGCTGGGATGTGAGAATTCCATCCTTGAATCCGAGAGTGTTCCATATTCATTAGAGCATTGCCATTAAGCAGATGCCTTGGTTCTCCAGCAGTGAGAGTATTGATCAGTGATAATAAGGTTCATCATATTGACTGTGCTCACCATAATTCCCTGCAGTTTGTTCTGGGGACTGGCAGGACGCTGCATCTCTAAGGCTTTGTGTTTATTTATTGTAAAACCCCAAAGCAGAGGCAGGACCTTCCCTTGCAGATTTAAAATCCAGGTGTGCAGACTACCCCCAAGAACAGGTGAGGTGCAGAACAGTCAGAGATCAGAGAACCAGAAGTCTGTAGGAAGGGGTTAAGGATCCTCTGAAATGCTTTTTTCTTGTAACAGAATTCCAGATCAGGGTGGTGTGGGCCCGAGCTCGAGGCTGAGGGCGAGTTGGGAATCTGTTTAATGCACAGCAGCTGAACTGGATCAAATCCCGAGGCTGTAGCAGGCTGCCTGTGGGCATCACTGCATTTATTCCTTGGGATTTTAGCTCCCAGCAGAGTTGCCAGTGTGCTGGCAGGCTGTGGAAGGACTGATGCTGGTCAGCTGTTGCAAACTGGAAACGCAGCCCCTGGCATGTGGAGTTACAGCAGTGGGGTCACGTTTCAGCCTCAGTGGTCACTCGTGTTTGTCCCTGAGCCCCCTGCGGGATTTGGCTGCTCCCATGGATGTGTGTGTGTGGCATCACTGGATGCACTGGTGGGAGTGGGGCTGTTCCCTTGGAGAGCTCGTTTGGAGGGGTTTGAGCACAGCACAGGCACAGCTGAAAGCTGCTCACTTCAGCTCTGGTGTGGTGCTGCCTGAAAACCAAGCCCTGATGGGACTCCAGCCCTGGCTGGGGTGTGGGGGTGGGAATCAGCACCCCGTGATCCTACAGAGCCCTGTGGGCACTCAGGGTGAGCCCTGGGGTGCTGGTACCATCTGTGGTTTGAAGCTGTTTGGTGAATTAACTCTGTTATTCGGTGTGAGCTTGAGCTGCTCCAGGACAGCTCTAGCCTTCTGTGACAGCCTGCTTTTAACCAGGCAGTGCAAGCAGGAGGCAGAGCCACGCTCCTGAAATGCTTTTTTCAGTGTAACTCTTCTATCCTCCCTCTTAAACTGCATTTTCTCTGAGGTGGAATGTCACTGAGAATGTGCTTTTGTGTTTCTGCCTGCACAACATCCTGGTCAGCTTTGGGCAAAAGCTCCCTAATGTCTGTTAATGTTTAGGCAGCATCTTTATGTCGTGGTTAATTTGCTTCCCACTGTTTTCCTTTCTTTCTGGCAAATGAAGATGAAATGTAATTATCTCAAATGAAGTGATCAGGGCAGTCAGGGGAATAGTGCTGAATCTCTGAACAGATCATCCTTCCTGCTCACAGAGATACCAGCAAAGTGGCAGCAAATCCAAATGCTGACCTGCCACATGGCTCCATGAAATCCAGGGCAGCAAGGAGCCACGAGCAGGTGAGGAGCCAGGGATAAAATATCCCATCTCAGAATAACTGGACAGACCACGTGGAGTGAAATTAGAAGGGCTCGTGTTTGTGGTCAGTAAATGAAAGTATTGGTTAGGATTGACTGATTCTCAGCCATTAACACTGAAGGTAAAAGGATCACTCCAAATAAAGTGAGATGCAGCCAGAGATGTTGGTCTCTCCCAGCTGGGTGAGTGTATTCAGACTCCTGACCAGAGATTGGTTTGGAATAGCTGGTGTTTTTCATGCTGGAATGGAATATCCAATACAAGTGATGCCCTGGAATTTTACACTGCTGCTCAGTTGCAAAGGATATTGCCCTGGTGGATTTGGTTTCAGGAGCTTTATAGCTGCTTGCAATGAGGAAATTGCATCCACAAGATGCTTTATAGTGCTGTGAAATGCAGAAAACACTGAATCTGTGCAGAGACAAGGTTGACACAGCAAAGCAATGTGATTCCAAATAATACACTAAACCAATCAGAAATCAGCTTGACTTTATTTCTTTAATTTGGCTTTCTCATTGTGACAAAAACTCATGAATTATCCCCTTGTACAAGCCCTTAAAACTCTTTCTGCTTATAATACAGTTGTAGTGTAATAAACTCCCTTTGGTTTCCCTTTGGTGAATGCCATGTCATTTCCAAGCCGAGGTATTTGTTAAATCTATTAAAATGGGTGGATGGCTTTGAACACTTTGCATTCTGAGGTGCAATGCACACACACAATGCTGAGCTGTCAGTGTGACGGGCTGCTTTAATTAGCTGGCTTTGTTCACATGTTTTCAGGAGAAAATGCAATTTGTTTTACAAGGCATTTTGATATTTGGTGGTGTGAGGTGACAGCCGAGATGAAGATGTCTGTGCAGTATATCCTATCAAAGTTTGCAAAGATGGTCTCAAGGTTTAGTGGCAGATGTTCCTTTTCCCTCTGCACAGAGCTGCTGTGTTCAAAGATCACCAGAAGGGAGGATTTGAGCAGTGTGTGAGGTGCAGAGGGGTTCAGGGAGCAGCTCTGATGAGCAAACCTCTGAAACCTGCCCAGAAACAACACCTTTAGGGTTTTTTTGTTTCTTTCCAGTGGTTCCTTCCTTGTTGTGTGCTTTTAAAAGAGAAACAAGGTACAAAATGAGGGAAGCTGTAACAAAACTGCGTGAAAGGAGAGGCTTTCGTGGCTCCTGAGCTGAGAGGTGCCACGGCTATTGCCAAAAAGGTGTGCTGTCCTAAAAGTAGCTATGAAATAGGCCCAGAAAGAGTGAAGAGGCTGAAGGATAATTTAAAAATAATAATAAAGAAAAGAGGGCAGCTGAAGTACTAATTATGGGGAAAACATCAGCTATTTAGCTGAACTAAAAGCAGAGTGTGATTTTTCCCAGTGTGTAATAGATGGAGGATGGGGAGTTGTGCATCTGCTGAGGATCACACAGAAAGCCTGATTCCTTCTAAAGGTGCACATTAGATTAAGTGGAAAAGTAATTGTCTCATTTACTTTAGAGCAGGAGAGAATTGTGGAATATCAGCCTGGTTCTGTGCTGGGTGGAGTGGGAGGATTGGCTGTGAAACAGAGCCTGACAAACTGCGGGGAGGGAGCAGCAGAGAAAGTCCAGCAGGAAGCAAAGTTTTGGGAACTTTTTGTTTTGTTTTACTCCAGGAAAATCTGCTTGAACTGTGTGACTCAGCCTCCTCTCTGAGAACCTGCAAAGTGCAGGTTTGGGCAATTAAACACAGAGAGACTTGTAAAACTAATTTTCAAGTTGGAAGGTATTGCTGTGCCATCTCAATGACTCAGTGTCTATATGTAAAAATGGCCTTTTCTGGATGGTTTTAATCATTCTGTAATGACTCTGTTTCAGTTTTATAACCAGTCCTTAAAGTGTGCAAAATCATCACTTGGTAGTAATTTAAAAACCCCCAAAATTTTCCTCCAGTAGATTTTTACATAAATGTCAGGCTGACCCTCTCCAGTAGAGTGGAATCTGATGAGTCTCCTGATGTTAGTTTAAATTAGTTTTATTGCTGCTAACAGAAATAAAACATATGGAAACAGCTTCTGGTAGTTGAGATGGCTGTGGAGCTGCCCGTGGCTTTCAAATGGTGCAGCTTTAATCTGAATTTCAGAATGAAAGGATAATGATACATTCATCAGATTGTCAGAACTGCTTCTGTGTCATCTTTAACAGTGATGACACGTTTGTCATGTTAAAAAATACTTTTTGCCCCCGAAATTGTATGAAACAGAGAGCCAACCAGATTTTTAAATTTCAGTCCCAGTGTCTTGCCTGTGGGAGTTAAGCTGCATCCCTGCATTAACTGTGTGCTTTAGCAACACTTTGGGAACGTGATGGTGTTGGGAGCAGGGGAATGTTCAATTCTAGCTTTAGATAAAATCACAGAAGCAGGGAAGGGTGGAGGTTCAAGGAATGGTGTTTGCCAACACTTGCCAGGCTGGCAGAGGAGATGCTGCCTCTCACAGCCAGGTTAGGCAGAGGTTTGCAGCTGTCACTAAAAATTGGTATTTTATATATATTTTATATTTTTTATATATCCTGCACCCTCCTTGCTGCTCCTTCTGCTGCACTGAGCTGGTTTCCTCCAAGAGTTTGAATGGTTACAGCAGCAGAACGTGGCCATGGCCGTGCTTTGTTGGCAGTGAGTCGTTCTTGGGGCTCTTTTAATGCAGATTTCACAGATTTCCCACTCTGTGTCCATTTTGCCTTTAAGTGGAATGAGCTCAGGGCACCAAAGCCTTTCCCCAGGTGTAATTGCACCCCGTGGAACAGAATTACTGGGCACTGCCAGCAGCGGCATTTAAAGCACTTGATTTTTGGGAAAGGGATTATGGAAATTGATTGGAAGTGGAACAAGACCTGGAGATTTCCTGGTGGTGCTGAGTGCCTTGCATATTGTGTGCACCAAATTTCAGGTGTTTCCAAACTCTGTGATTTTCAGAAAGGGTTGAGTGTGCACCTCAGCAATGGGTGTGAGTGTTTCACATGACTTACCTGACTTGCCACGCAGAATATTGATATATTTCAAAGGGACTGGGCCAGTTTGGATGATTAACCAGTGACATTTCAGCACCGAGCAGCTGCAGTAGTGGATGTTTTGTGAGTAAAATTTTGGGAGGTTAACAGCATTAATGGGAGCAGCATGGACCTTACATAGGTTTTACACATGTAAACACATCCTCCGTTGGAAAAAGGAAAACAAGGGAGTAGTGTTGTGCTTTTCTGAGGCAACAATTGAGCTAACTGAGCTCTGGTTCTCAGAAAATACAGCCAAAATCATTATTTTCTCCAAATCTAATGTGTAGCTGCACGTGCTGGTGAGCAGGAGGGATGTTTGTGGTTTGATGGCCTTCAAAAGGTGCCCATAATTCTGTGTTTCCTGTGGATTTTTATTTGTCTGGATTTCTTACCAAGAATCTTCAGGCCTATCGTGATGTTTCATGACTTCAGGTGCTGTAAATGATTCTGCCACAGCCATAACACCATCAGTGTTTTGTACAAAAATGTCCTGCATGAACTCACTGTTTTCCCCCCTTTAATACCATTCCCTTAGACTCAGCCCTCAGGGAAGTCCAACAGCATTGTGAGCAGGTGAATTAAAGGGAAAAAGGGATGGATTTTTATTTGCAGGAGCTGTGTAAACACAGGTAGGCGTCTGTTTGCCAGCAGATGAAGTTTGTGCATCAGGCAATGCATTATATTAATAGTTTCACTTCTGAATTGCTGCAATTCCGATTTTTCTACTGAAAAGTAGAATCGAGTCCTGCTAAATCTTGGATTCCATCCAGGTGGGTAAAGCAGCATATGCAAGCGTTTTGCCCAGAATTATTTCCACTGGAAACAGACAGCTGTAATTTATGGATCCGAGTGCTGATTGTGCTCCACAGAACTCTCTCGGCAGGCCGGCAGTTGTTGAATTTGCAATCTCAGAAAGACAAAGCTTTGTAAGTGGCTTCACATTAATTCAGTGCAGCTCATTTTGTACCCAGCCCTTGGAGGAGCTGCTCTGGTTATCAGTGAGATAAGGCTGTTTAATGAGCAACATGTGTGCACAGCTCAGTGCAGGAGCCGAGGGCTTGCAGTGCCAGAGGATTTCTCTTTTGAATATATAAACTAGTTTGAGTTTCCTTCATTGTTTTGCCATTCTCTTTGGATTGCTTTTGTTCTTTTCTATTAGAATTCACAGGAAAATCTGGGTGAATCTTGGGGTGGAATGGGAATATAAAGAAAGGGAAAATGTGGGGTATTTTATACTTTGTGTGTGCTCTGTAATGTTCTTCAAGGGCTTTTCCCCTGGGCTGGGCTGTGGGCAAGAGAAATGTGCATTTCTCCTCTCCTTGAGCCACCTGCAGCTGCCTGAGGGGTCCCAGTCCTGGAAAACAGAACTGGGACACAGCGAGTCTGACAGAACCCCTTGGGATCCCAGAATGTCCTGCGTTGGAAGGTCCCACAAGGATCTCCCAGTCCAACTCCATTCCTGCTGTAGCTGGGACAGAGAAGGCCAGGACATGGTCTGAAGTCATCTTACGGGTTTAAAGTAGTTATTCTATTTATTTATTTATTTCTAATGGCTGTGCAGCGTTATTCAGAGCCCTGTGAGGCCAGGAATAAAAGCTGACTTCAGGGACAGAATTAACCAGCACAATTTTCTCAGCAGAACACTGAAAACAGTCTGCAGCAGCTATTGGAAATCCATGTGCAAACTGCTGGGATCATGAGTAGGACACAGGCACTTTTGTTGAGGAGTTGACTCTACGCACTGGTGGGGAAAAAAAAAAAAAGTCTCTTCTTCCTTGCACGTAATTTGTTTCTTTGAAAAGAATTCATATATGAGACATTTATAGATAGGACTTGAAGCTAAAGCTATTTTCCTGCAGTATTCTGCACATTGACAACTTAAATAAAAGGCAGAATTTCCCCAGTTTTTCTTCCTGCTCTTGTTGCTTTATGTAGGTGGTCATGGTTAGATTAATTCCATCCAACAGGAAAATATGCAGCCAAAAATAGATCTGTGAAAATCATCTGATAGCTTTCAAGGGCCTTGTTTATTTTGTGCTTTTCTAATCTCTACCTTTGGTAGTTTTATGCCTCCATGTAACTCAAGAATGATCCTTGGATTAGGAATTAACCATGATTCAGGTATCTGGTTCCTTATCTGAGCTGTTTTAATGATGCTTTTGGAAGTGTTCCAGGGAGTGCAATTGTCAGGAAATGGAAGATGAAGCAAGGAACTGTGTTGAGGAAGCTGAGAACAAAATGTGTTAATAAAAACATAAAGACAAAAAGAGAATTTCAGGTTGCCACAAATATGCATCATAAATACTTGGAGTCAGGACTAAAGCTTCATTTGTATTTGTGACTGTAGCAGCTGAATATTGTATTGATTTCAAATTACGCTGATGTTGTTGTAACTGGGTTTTTAAGTGAAGCTGTAGATTTTGCCTCTTCTCAAAGATGAACAAAAGGCAGTGAAAGAAAGGCTTTGCTGCAGAATCCTGGTTATTAAAGCTTGGTGAAGGCTGTAAACTGGGAGTTCTTCAGTTAAACTTCCTGAGTGGAAGCTGTAACCTTCAGTGCCTCCCTGCTTTGCCCCACCACGAGCTGTCCTCTCTCGAGGAGAGGAGCAGAAAGGGAATAATTCTTTCCCTTGTCTCCATAATGGATGCCCTCACTGCTCAAATCCCATATTGATTCTGCAGTCTCAGGAGCTGAACAGATCTTTAAATCCCTGTCAGCTTAGTCTTGCCTAACTTCTGCATCAATTTGGCCTCATTAACTTTTCGTTGATTAAATCAAACACATTACTTGGGATACCCCTGTAATTTATTTATAATAATTAACTGTACCAGGGGAATAAGACTTCCTCCTCTGAATTTTAATGCAAGAAGCAGTATCTGTGCACAAAAATAGAGATTGGAGCTAAAATTAATAGAGCTGCATGAAATATTAGGTACATCTGCCACACAACAAGTGGGAAGTCTGTGGAAGAGAAGTAGGAACTGACTTGCTCCTAGTCAGGTTTTATTTAAGCTGCCTTGTGTATGGTGCAGTAATGATGGATCACAGACTCGAGAGCCACGTTTTGAAGTATTCCAAGAGCACAGCCAGCAAATGCTCTCTGGGTATCCCCAGGCTTTCAGTTTCTTCACTTATTTTTGTTTATTGCACAATCAAAGTAGATTTGATGTTTAAAAGTTTAGAAGTGGTAAAGATTGGAGTGTATTGCTCGTTCAAATGAACCTTGAACTCGAATCAATCACATCCTTCCTTTCTGGGTGCTGCAAACCCATCATGTGCCTGAATTAAGATGACTTACCATTATTCTGTTCTGGGTAAAAACCATCCCTTTGTGCTCAAGCAAATATCAGAAATCCAGCCAGAATTCATTTCAGCCGCTGGCCTTCTCATAACCCTTCTGCTTTGATGCATAAATTGAGGGAAGCTTCCACTCTGCAATGAAGATGAGGATTGCAGCTCGCCCATTGTCATTTATTATGTGCTCAGAGTGTACTGAGATAAGCCTGGCTTGCCTGGGCTGTTACAGCTCTTGATTTTTTGTCATTATCTATTTCTGCTGCCTTTGGTTTTGAAAGGAGCCGCTTTGAAAAGCGCTGCTGGTAAATCACCTCCTGCCCAACGTGTGCCACTGCCCAGGGACTGCAGCCCTTCAGAGGCACAGCCACAGAGGATAAAGAGCACCCAGGAAACGACAGGAGGGTGTTGGAGCCTTGCTTTGATTTGCACTTCATCTCTTGTAAATAAGCTTTTGTCTTTCACGAACTGTGGCTGTGCACTGCAATGGAATTTGGAATCCTGTGCCTCTAAAACGTGCTGCACTGCCACAGGTCATTGTGAGTTGGTTGGCACTGCTGGATTGGGGTATCAGAACCATTTAACTGGCTTACAGACCTTGGAGAAACCCAGAGGAGGATCTGGAAAAAGGTGTCATCATCACTGAGGGATGTGCACAGTGTAGGGGAGGGAAATTCTGCTCTGTTGGTAGCCCAAACCAGGCTGTGTGTGCTCAGCACCTGCCCTCTGCACTGCTGCTTCATTATTTTCAAGGATTTGCATGGTCATGGCTTTTGTCCTTGTTCCCTCCTAGGAAATGTTTGATAATAACTCTATGTTTTCCTAAAAAATCCTAAGGTAAATCACATTCAGTAGCATTCATTTTTCCTCTATAGAATACATGGTTCCTACTCTTTGAGGACCAAACCCTTCGTTGGTCTTGTGGGACCACATTCCAATAATGTGGATGTTCTGAGACAACAGAATGTGCTGTGCAGGGCTGAGTGTTAAACATGCATGATTTAAACTGATTTGAAGGAAATATAATTTGAATTTGTGCGTGTATGTGTGTCTGAATGCAGATTGAAACTGGTCTGTGAGACAGAGTCCTGTTCCGTGTCAGTGTTAAATATAGGTAATGACTGAAGTATTTAAAGGACTCCAAGAAGTTTTTGAGAATTCTTAAGGCATTTAAATACATATTACTCCATGGATCTTAATCACACTGAAACGAATACTGTTCTAATTTCCTGTCTCAGCTCCACGGCAGATGCAGACATATGTATGTGTTTGTTAGTGGGACTGTGTAGGCAAAAACAGTGGGAGCTTCACATGTTTTTCTTTCCTTTTTATTTGAATTAATTTTGTAGTAGAAGCAGTGTCAACTGAGCAAGGGAGACTGGACAAGGCAGAGGTGAAGCTCAAGGGTTACTCTTCACCTCACCCCACTGTGTCTGTATTTTGGAGAGGCTGTTGGCAGACAGACCCATTACAGACCCATTGTAGGGATGCAGGGTTGGCTCTCTCCCCTTCAGCCTCTTGGGGGGCAGTGTTTGGGGGCAGAGATTTCCCAGATGTGTTTAAATTTCAGTGCTGCTGAGCCCTGAACGCTTTTCTCAGACCGTGCTCAGTGAGTCCTTCTTTACCTTGTGCCCTCCAGGAGTGACCCCACTTCTAATTTACATTAGAGCACTGAAACTATAACCTGAAATAAGCCCCAAATCCCACAGCCCATCCTGTAAGGTTGGGTGGGATCAGCTTCCTCATTTACCAAATGAAATGGGGAAGTGCTCCCACCCAAACTCGAGTGGGGCCTCTGAGTCCTCCTCTCACCACTCACCTCAGCCTCTCCAGGCTGAGGCTTTTATGGAGGGCTTTAATGGGGTCCAGTAATGAGCTTTTTAATTATCCCTTGGAGGCCAAACATCCTGGTGCTGTTTCTCAGCCAGAACAGCTCAATCCTAAAGGTGTAGGATTAGATGAGAATCATAAAAGCTGCTTATTTCTTAATTTTTTTTTGCACTTAGCCAGTGGCAAAATTGATATCTACTCCTTGAAAGGATGTAGGAGGCTATTAGACAGTGGATAATTAACAATAGAAGGAGGGTAGAAAGGTACAATAAGACTGTAAATTAATTACTGGTTCTTTATTCAGAAAGGACAATGTGATTCCTGAAGCTTGTCTGTTCTCAGTGCCAGCTACAAGTGGGCAATGTTAGGGAATAAAATTATGCAAGTAGAAAATAAGTGTCTTTAACCAGATCTGCAAAACAGGAGTTTTAATTTCTGGCTCCTACCAGATAAACCCTGAGCTCCTGCTTTGTCCTCCTCTCTCCTAGATGTAGTGCAGAGTATGATGGGCAGGAAATTTCCTCTTAAATGTAAGAATTAAGCAGTGGACAGTCAGCACTGACCTCCATGGGCTATTTCCAAATAAACTCAGCCTTCCTTCTGTAAATTCCCCAAGTGATGTGGGATCTCTGGCTGGAACATCTTTGTTTTCCCGGAGCACTGAAAAAGCAAAGGAACCCCTGCCTGTCTGATGGAGGTCACAGACAAACATCTGCCCAAGCCACATGGATCCCACGCAGCTGTAAATAATTCTCATTAGGAAACAGAAGCTTGTCATTTATGCTCATTTTTGGGGAGGTACAATTTGAAAAATGGAGTTGTAGAGCTGTTACCCTTCAGTTGCTGTGCAGCAGATGGAGCACACACAGCACCTTTCACATTAAAACTTAATGTGCACTTAAGTGATGCTTAAATGAACTGCTGGTAAAAATGCAGATGAAATTTGGGGTGTTGAGAGGTGGTGTGATGTGGATTTGCTTTTTGGAACGCCAGGAAACGAAAGCAGAAGGGTTGGAATGGTTGAGCCTTTTTAGAGCGGAGAGATATTTTTAGGTTTCCAGATTTAGAATATTTCTTTAAAGTGTTGTCGTAGCACCTTATTCAGTAATTTCTGTTGAAAACAGAATGGTTTTTCTGTTGGGCTTTGTTCACTTTGTCTTGCACACGAGTGTGAGAAGCACTGACAGGCACCATCAGCCAAACACTCAGAAATCTCTGTGCAAGAGAGCCACCTCCCAGGCACAGAGAGCCCAGCACTCACTCTTGGAACAGCTGTTTTCCTCGGGAGAAAGTATTGATTCTAACAGTTGTACAAATGGAAAGGGAAAAAAAAAAAAAAAGGCAGCCCAAGAAATTGGTTTTCTGTGTCTTTATTATTGTGAAAAGCTCAAGGAAGAACTCAGGGTACCAGTAATGGAGCTGGAATTAGCTGATGGTGTTACTGGGGCTGGAGGGTGATTCATGTGGATGGGCCTGGATCAAAAATGGCTTTTCCCACCTTGAGGTGAGACAAGTGGAAGGGCAGAAAAGCAGCACTATTAACCCAGGGAGTCCATAATAGCTGGAAATACCAGTTATTTGGTGTTATTTGGGGTTTTTTGGTCCTGCAGCTCCCTGGAGGTGGGAGCACTGTGCCAGGGGAAGACTCTCCCTGGAGATCTGTAAGGGAGATTTGTGCTTCTTGTTTGGGGGTTGATTTGTGGTTGGCTTCTGGGGTTTTTTTTAATTAGGAAAAAAGCTTTAGCACCATCGTTGGGGTAATCTCTTGCTGTCAGAACCAAAGTATCTTGAATCTCCTTATTGCTTTAGGCACTTGGGATGAAGTGGCTGTGAGAGGAGAGCGGGGCTGATTTTTAGCACAGTGATTTTGAAACAGTAGGTGTTTGTAGCCCTCCCTCTCTCCTCCTCCCGAGTGTAATTGCTTCAAAGCCACAGAATTGCCAATAACCTGAAAACATTTTTCCATATCCTCTGGGCTTTGGTTGGTTAGAGAGGGTGGGGTTGCAAATTGAGGACAAAGAAGAGGTGGCAGTGTGAAGGGCAGGGAGGGATCAGCTGTTCCACACCTCCACCAGAACAGCAACGGGGCAAGAATTCCAATATTCTTTCCAATTTATTTTTTCTCTGTCCCTGAACTCACAGCTGAATCCAAAAAGCTATTAAGGAATCACTTGAAGATTTGCTCTGCCCTGGAGTACTGGGAATATCCTGCTGGAGGGTCCTGTGCTGCAGAATATCTGTGATTCAGCTGATTGATCAATAATTTAACCCAGTGATTAAACTGAGGCTGTAGTAAGCAGAAAAACTAATTGGACAAAACAGAAAATACTTTGAATTAGGAAGGAAGGGTGAACACTGATTTTCTCTGTGTGTGTGTGCACATTAAATGAATAGGATTTTAAAACTATGTCTCCAGAAGAGGTATTTTGCTGGGCTAATATTTGGAAAGAAGATAGAAAACCAGCATTCTATTACCTTGATATCTGTGATAATGAAAGATGCCTGCACTTACAGGGATAAGTAGAGTGTGAAATAGTGCAGGGTGTCCATGGTGGGAAGGTGGAAAAATGTTTAGGAAAAAGCAAATTGGCAGGAGATTGTAAATTTGGCATTGATGGCTATTGATAACCAGATGTAACCTCAGGTAACTTCCACAGCAGCTCCATCACACTGAAGATGTTTAGGACAAGGGGGGATGGCTTTTAGCTGAAAAAGGAGAGATTTACATGGGATTTTGGGAAGGAATTGTTCCCTGTGAGGGTGGGCAGGCCCTGGCACAGGGTGCCCAGAGCAGCTGTGGCTGCCCCTGGATCCCTGGCAGTGTCCAAGGCCAGGTTGGACACTGGGGCTTGGAGCAGCCTGGGATAGTGGAAAGTGTCCCTGCCCAAGGAACAAAATGAGCTTTAAAGTCCCTCCCAACTCAAACCACTCCATGATTCAAGGTTTTGGTGAGCTGTTTTTAACTAATCTTGCCTGATCTTAACTAGGAATTCTGTTAGGGATTTGTCCTGGGATTCCTGAGGACTCGGGGGCTGTGTGAGCAGCACCAGGGGCTGGGACCCAGCTCCGGGCTCAGCTCGGGGCAGGAGGTGCTGGAGGTAACCCAGCACAAAGGAGGGGGAGAGGGAAAGTGGGATTTCACCTGTCAGGGGTTGGGGTGAGACCTGTGGCCTCCCAGAGCCCTGGTTCAGCCCCAGTACCTTTAAGTCTCTCCCCTGGAAGCCGCCCAGGAGCCAATTAACTGCAAACAGTAATTAAAAAGAAGTGAGGCGACTTCAAACAGCCTCCTAAGTGCCATTTTCTGTACAAAACAATGACAAATACCTCGAGATAAGAGAAGGCTTAGTGCATTTTAATATCTTTATGATTAATAAATCATCTCCTTTGTAAGGTTAATGAAAGCAGATGGATGTGAATGCTGGAATGCAGTTGCTCATTAGGAATTCCCTTCCAAACTGTGTCCCTCGACAGTCCTGACCAAACAATCTCGGAGGAGCTGGGGTGTGAAGTGATGATGTTTAATGCATCTAACAGCCTCACTCCCTAGGAACAGCAGCCTGTTGCCAAATATTTACTGAACTGCACTTAAATCCCATTCACATCTCACCTTTCTTCCCATTACAGGAAGGACAGGCTGCAGTGTCACAGAGACTCAAAAAGGGCACACAATTAAGAGTCCTTGCTATTAGTGAGACTTGAAATAAGGGCAAGTATCCCTAACACAGGGCAAAATCCTGCTTTTGCAGACACTTTAGTGTGTTATGCTGACACTAAGTGGGTATTTTGATATGTCAAGTGACGAGATAAACACGGCACAGTTTGCTGGTCCTACTTTTTATAGTTCCACAATGGATGTTCTTCACTCTTACAAAGGCACTGTGCAGCAAAAATTCATTCACTGCCACTTTGTGTGCTTCAAACTGGCTTAGAAACAACTTCGGAAACTGGCTAAAAACCAAGCCAGAATTTATTTCTTTAAAGTGTCTTATTCTTTCTATTCTTACTTTTCCTTGTTTCTCATTAGATGTAAATATTAAGTAAAAATTAAGCGTGTCTGTGGAGGCTCAGATGGCCACATGCAAGCAGCAAGAAGCTCTGGGTGTCTGCAGCCAAGAGGGAGGTGGCATTAACCCAAAAATGAAGGGATTTGTAGGTCCCTAAGAAAATCTCTTCAAAAACAACCGCCTGGGATCATCACATAAATACCTAGGAGAGTACAGCTTTAGCTGGGTTAAGTGTGCTTAACATGTATATGTTACATATGTTCTGTGTGTTAAATACATCCTGTAAGTTATTAGATAATCAAATAATGTCTATTTATTACTGAATTGTGATAGCATTTTATAAACTGCCTCTTCCCCCTTGCTGCACCTTGGCTGGAGGCTCCTTGTCCCTTTTCAGTCCCTGTCCCTGTGATTAGTTATGAGGGATCATCTGGATGTCCAGGCTGAAAACCTGCCCTGACTGCTCCTCTCTGTGTCTGAAATGGTCTCTGATTTTTCTGATGGTTTGTTGTTAGAAATACCCAGCACCTGTGCTGGGGCTGGAGCCCAGCTTCTTCTTGTTAATCAGGATTTGTCACGTCCGACTTTTAGGACTCTTGTGTTAAAACCACTCCTGGCTGCTCACTCTGAGTTCTGCTGTGGGTGGTTTTTGGGGAAGCAGGGGTGCTCTGGAGGTACAGCAGAACGATTTACCAGCAGCATTGTGCTGGCTTTTCTATTTATTTGAGAAATAAGCTGGAGTACGATGTAAGCCCTCCTTCTGTGGCTTGGCTCAAGTCACTGTGTGAATACTGCTCTGAGGATTTCAGAAACCTGTCTCAGGGGTCTGTGAGAGCTGCTGGCAGACAACAGATCTTTCCTGGTCACTGCCTGATTTCTTTCTGCTCCTACTCAAGCCTGGAGGTGCAGCTTTTCCACCTCCTTTCCACCTCCTTTCCACCTCCTTTCCACCTCCTTTCCACCTCCTTTCCACCTCCTTTCCACCTCTTTTCCACCTCTTTTCCACCTCTTTTCCACCTCTTTTCCACCTCTTTTCCACCTCCCTTCCACCTCTTTTCCACCTCCTTTCCCCCTCCTTTCCCCCTCCTTTCCACCTCCTTTCCACCTCCTTTCCACCTCCTTTCCCCCTCCTTTCCACCTCTTTTCCACCTCTTTTCCACCTCTTTTCCACCTCTTTTCCACCTCTTTTCCACCTCTTTTCCACCTCCTTTCCACCTCCTTTCCACCTCTTCCCCACCTCTTCCCCACGCCTTCAGCGTTGCCTTTGCTCGGGAATCAGTTTCTCCCGTGTGCCCTCACTAACTGGCATCCCAAAGTGCTGTCACAAAACACACAACGGTGACTCCTCAGAGTCCTGATTAGATTAAAGCAGCCCCAGAGATGAATGCAGTCCCTCTCAGCGTGCCAGCTCCCATTTCACAGGGCTGCCTGCAGGGAGGCTCAGCCCAGGCCATCGAGTGCCCCTAGTGCCCTGCTGGGAGGAATTTGAGGTTTGAGTTTATCCTGGTGTTGGACTGATGTCCAAATTGTGGTGGGGTTCTTGGGAGGGTCCTGTGCAGGGCCAGGAGCTGGACTCAGTGATCCTTTCCAGGATATTCCATGATCCTACATTCCATAATTCCATCCTTTTGCTGGCCTTCCAAGACCTGATGAGCCATGGGAAGGGAGGACATCAGTGAGGGTTGTGGTGGGCACAGATGGGGCAGGGCAGGGCATCTCACCTTCTTCTTTTCCTAGGGAATATGATTGGATAAAGAGTTCCTTTCCCTATTAAAGTTGTGGGATTTCTGCCACATGGATGATTGCTCTGAGCTTCTTCTTCCTCCTTGGCATATTTGTGGCACTGGCTGCAGGCTTGTGTTGCACCTTGCCATGCAAGTGGTTTATGCAGAGGAGAAAAATAGAAGCAGGTTCCCAATAAATAGAACTGAAAATATTTTTAGAAGCTTGCTGCTTGATCAAATATCACAGCCCGTGATCCTCAGCACCTTCAGATGAATAATGAAACAATGCTGGCTCTCTGTGCCATGGAAAGGGGGTTATCCAACACTGCAATCTGTCCCTGTTTCTGCATGCTTTGTGTGATAGCTGCTAGTTAATAACAACAAATTTTGAAGCTGGCAGTCGTGAGATATCGGAGATTCGGAATGAATGTTAACCACTTATATTCAGAAATCATCAAATAAACATTTCTTGCTGAGGAGCTGTTTCCTGAGTCATAATCCCAGAGTGGTTTGGGATCAGAGCTCATCTCCTTACAACCCCTCTGCCATGATAGGGACGCCTTCCCTGGGCACAGAGGTGCACTGAAGGTCTCTGTAGATTATTTTTAATGGAGAGAGCTCGTTCTGATTTTCCATGGAGTGAGAAATCCTCGTTGTGAAAGTGCCTTTGCAGCCCTCACGGGGATGGGTTTGGGAAAACCTCCCTAAATGTGAGTCCTGCCAGGAGCTGGGCTGGTTCTGAAAGCAGCTCCAGAGCTGAGCTATCTCAGAGTAATTTTCCATTTACACTGCTTATTAAACCCCGGCTCTCCAGTGTAAGTGGGTAATAATGGCTTTAGTTAACAAGGGCTTGTTTGTGAATAATTAACTCTCATCTCAGAATCCCAGAGATCTCTGTTAAGTCGGTAAGGATGATGATGCTGCTGGCTGGTGTCCTGTTCCATAACTGCATTTGGGAGGGGGAAATGTGTTTATTCTTGGTGAAGAACCTGGTTCAGTGCAGCAACTCCTGCTGTAAAAACACTGATCTGCTGCTTTGGGAAGTGCAGTCTGAAAACACCCCACCAGAGCAGGTCCCACTTGGAAATGCTGAGTAGATGGTGGAACACTGATGCTGGAATATGTGAAGTGGCTTTTATTGTCATTTTGTACTGGCTGTACCAGCCCTTTCCCATTGCTTTGTCCTGTTTCTGCAAAGTGGGAGGAATTGCTGCTGTGGCCATGGGAGGTGGGCTGGGATTTGGGAATGATCTGGGTGGATGTCCTGCCATCAGAGGGTTGGATGGTTTTGGTGCTTCAGGCAGCTCCTTACAGAACTGGATGAATAACATCATATTTTTATTTCAACTCATTACGATTCTTAATCTGTTTCAAAAAGTTCTTTTTTCTTTAATATTCCCATGGTGGGAATATTGATGGGTTGGGGGTTTTTTTTGAGCACCATTTGTTGTATTTTTCTTTTCAAGAAATCATGTTCACGGTACTGAAGCTGAGCTTTGTGCATGAAGAGCCTAAAATTTGCTGTGCTTTATGTAGAAAATAGAAGTTATTAGTCATGTGGAACAGCTAGTAAACAGGAGAATGAAAATTTAAAATCCTAATGTTATCAGTTTCATTATGAATAAAAGAATGCTAGTAATAATGTTTTAAATTATATCTAAAGGTCCTATTTTTGAAGTGAAGGAACAGCTGTAATTCCATAGGAAAAGCTGTTACCTGAAATGTGTTTACTGTACTTCCAATATGATTAAGAAAATGAAAGTATGCCAGAAATTGTGTAAGAAAACTAATACTGAAGACTCAGATGTCTTCAATAACCTTTCAATTTCCTCTGTAGCTTTTGTTTAAATCATGTTTTTAAGCAATAAAAACCGGGTAAACACTTCTAATATGGTTTGCAGGAATCTTCCGATAACGTATAATAGTAAAAAATGTGGCCAACACCTTAATCTGTGCTATATTTAAGAAATAAGCATAGAAATAATTTTCTTTCTCATGGGGATGCAATTTCCAGGTCCATTCACAGGCTGCTGTGGGCTGAAATTCCCTTTTCTTTGTGGGAACACAAGGAAATCAGCATTGCCCTTGGTGAATGTTCCCTTGTTTGCTGGTTTTACCTGTCCAGGTGGGGCTGCTCTGCCTCCTGCTCTTCACAGAGCTGTTCAGGTGTGCAGTGAGGGTCCTGTGCAGGGCCAATATCCAGTGCTTTGTGCTGAATGTCCATGCTTTGTGCTGACTGTCCATGCAGGCATTCTGCACACAAACTGTGGGTTTACCCAAAGCCTTGCAGAGGTGGCCAGAGACCCCTTGGGTGGGTTTCCGTCCAGTTTGGAGGAGCTCATGGGGTCTGGAAGAGCTGATTTACCTGTTCCAGATCATCCCCTCACAATCCTGGCTGGGATGAGCTCTCCTGCAAGGAGGGAGCTGCTCACTGAGGAATCCTTGGGAGATGTGAGGCTGATGGAAAATCTAATGCAGCCCTGGTTACTTGAAATGCATTTATCTCTAAAAACTCGGTGTCATCATAAAAGTGAGCTCGATGAGATGTCTGTGCCTGCAGTTGGGTTTGTGAGGAGGAAATACACTGAGAGATGGTGGGGAGGACTTGTTGCTCGGTTTGGAAATGAGTAGTTAATTGCTAGCGTGGCATAAACTTCACTTGCAGGGACACCTTCCACTGTCCCAGGGTGCTCCCAGCCCTGTCCAGCCTGGCCTGGGACATTTCCAGGGATCCAGGGGCAGCCCCAGCTTCTCTGGGCACCCTGTGCCAGGGCCTGCCCACCCTTGGAGTGGTGCATTCATAGCTCCAAATCCTGCAGTAGCAGTAGGAATAAACTATATTTGGGATTCTTTTTCCAATTGGCAGAATGAATTAAAAACTTGTCAGCTACACGAGGTTACAGAATCTCTGTGGAGGAGCAGGAGCTGATTGCAGCCACGTTTGTACCCCATGGTTTGTGGTGCTGTTCCCTGCTCCACTCAAAATGATGATTATAAAGTACAGCTCTCGAAATTACACCATTCTGTTCTGTTAGTCATCATTTTTTGCACTGAACATCATTCAAATGTTTGCTCTCTTCAGCTGATACTTTCCTCCGAGAAGTTTAATTGTCTAGAAAACAACCCAAGTACATATTTAAGGAAAACAGTCTGTATTTATGCGTTAAGGTTGCAGCTGCTGCAGCACTATTTCTCACATTTACGCACGTTAGGAGGAGAAATGGTCTCTACATCTAAAAAAAATCCACAGCAAATTAACTCAGCGATGCTGAATGGTGGCACCAGTGCAATTTTTTTTCTTAAATGAACCACTGCACACTGAGATATTTCATGTACAGTGTGTGGGGCACGTGTTGAAAAGCTGTTTCAGGCATAGTTAATGCTTCAGGCTGGGCTTGTTACACAGGGCTGAGGGGTGCTGGGGTGCTGATGAGTGACCTGCTGTGTGTGCAGCACAGTGTGGACATCACCACATGCTCATGGCATTAAAATGAGGCTTGACCTTTATTATAATACAGATTTTAATAGTATAACACTGACACTGCTCCGAGTTGTGAGGAGTTCTGCAGAGAACGTGTTCTCCCTCCCTGAGACACGGCTTTAATGGGCTTCAGGACTCCAGAAGAGACAGCCTTTGCAAGCAGATTATTTCCCTGTCTCCCATGCAGCCACGGGGAAGGTTGTGCAGAGTGACCCAGCAGCCCTGGAAGCTGCTGTTTTACAGCTGGGAATGTAAAGGATGTGACTGGGAGAAGTTGTTGGTGAAAGCAGCAAAGGTGAAGGTTTTATGGAGATGATATTTAGATGTAGGCAGGGCAAAGCCCTGTGTGGGGTTCAGCAGGACGTGGCTTCTGTTGGTTCTCCTGTGTGAAACAGATTTCATTTCTGGGTAGCTCAATCTTAATGCATAAAAATAATGTTCCTATAACTCCATAAAATGGGTAACAATTGGGACTGAATGCAGAAAATGTGAAAAAACCCGTATTTTTCTCTCCTATGTTAAATTTAACTATTCCTGGTCCTTTGAAAAAGCCACCTTGTTCTTTGCAGGAGATGAGATACAAAATTCACCATTGATCTTCTGGGTAGCAATTGGGACTGAATGCAGGAAATATGAAAACCCCCCTATTTTTCTCTCCTATGTTAAATTTAACTATTCCTGGTCCTTTGAAAAAGCCACCTTGTTCTTTGCAGGAGATGAGATACAAAATTCACCATTGATCTTCTGATACCGTGCAATTCTCAACTGCCTGGATGGTTCTTAATTAAATACAGAAATTGTCTTCAATTCTCCTAAATTGTTCTGTGCTGCTGCTGTCGGGTGTTGAGCAGCTCCTAAATTTCCCTTATGGTGAATAAATGGCCTGATATCGAGGAGCCAAGTGTTGTAAATCCCACTGCCATAAATCTTCCATCCATCCTGAGCAGGAGCTGCCCAGCTCAGAGGTTCTGAAGGATTTTGGGAAGCTCTGGTACTGGGAATGACTCATTTTAAGATTACAGGGGCTTGGAGCTCCTGAGTCCTTCAGTGTTCCTGCTTTTCTTTAGTCCTGTGCACCACTGCCAAACTCAATATATGGAAATAGTAATTTTGAAGCTGAAAAAATGGGTAGGCAAAGCCCCAGCAATCTAAATTCTGATGTAAGAAATGAGTAGAGTAATTTTAGGATGAAGAAAAACATTTAGATACCAAACTCCTGCAAGGTAGGAGAAGCATTTTGCACTGGTTTTGGGTGATAACAAATACAGAAAAATCTCTAAGGATTTTTCCTGCAGCTCTTGTCCAGCAACGTGCAGCCTCATCTACCTGCTGCTTATAACTGGGATTAGCTTTGCAGTGAGCTGGAATGTTACTGGGAGGAGTCTCCCTCTCTCCCTTCCTTCAGCAAAGGCAAAACGAAATAAAGAATTTAATACTTAATTTTTCTTGCTGTTGTAACATAAGGATTGAAAGAAAAACTATGAAAAAAATCAGTGAAACTTTCCCAAGAATGCTTTTTGTTACATATTCACACACATTTAAACCATGAGGGAAAGTTCAAGTTTTGCTCCTGGGAAATATTCCAGGTGTTGTTGGGGAAAAACTCTGTTTGTGCTGTCTCTGTCTTATCTTCCTGTGTTTTCTCAGAGCCACCTGAGCACTGGGAACGTGGGTTTGTAGATAGTCTATCACTGCACTCAGGAAAACATTCCTCCCTCTGGATCCAGTGGTCTGGAGTGCTGGGAAGTGGAAGCCTTGTGATGGAGAAAGCAGCCAGGATATTTTCCTTAGGGAGTGGGGGTTGTTTGATTGGGTGGCTGTGTTAAATTAGAGGATGTTCATTTGCAGTTTTGGGTGGGATCAGCCTTGTGGACATTGCCACATCTGTCTAAATAAGTGTGTGGGGGGCTTGAATGGCTTTGCAGAATGAGTTCTGCTTTCATGGGAGCAATTCCTGAGCCACTGGCACCAGGATGTGGCCACTGTGCTAAACACTGATGCTCACCTGCCTGGATGTGATTTTGAGATTCATTCAGGTGTTCTGAGACTGTTGGAAGCCACAGGGATCACCTGGATAGGTTTTGGGCTCCTCTGAGTAGTATTAAAAACAACATTGGTCATGGTCCTGGTACAGCCTCAGACCTTCTCTGAGGACCTTCTCCTTTCCAGCTTCAGAATTAATATTTCAGTGTAGTGAGTTTGGGCAATGGTGCCACAGCTTGCCTGGGTGTGAGGCTGTGGGGCTCACAGAAGCTGTGGGGCTGTGATTCCAAGGAATTCCTGCATTCCTGGTGTGATGTGTGAGGAAAATGCACGTGGTGCTGTGAAATCAGTGACTCCTTGGATCAGCTGACGGGATAAGGGTTTGTGTTCAAGGAGCAGCCAGCCCTGCTGGTGTCTGAACTGTTTGTGAAAGGCTGCTGAGAAAAACCTTGAGGCAGGAGCAAAATATTTGTCTCTGTGGGGTAGAGCTGAGGCACTCGTGGGAAGGCAGAACAAACAGCAGCAATCTGATTTCCAAGGAATGCCGAGGGATGTGTGCAGCAGCACGCCTGGCATCCTGCTCCCTGCTGGGAGAGTTTCTGTGAGAAACTGGGGAGAAGGAGCTGGGATTGCTGCAGGATGGAAAGGGAATTCCCTCATTGGTGTGGCAAGCTGAGTGTCTCTGGGACAGGGCAGGAGCCTCTCCATCTCTGGTGCTTCCAGGGTTTTTGCTTCCCTGTGCCAAGAGGATTTGAGGCTGGATATGGGCACAGGGGCTGTCACTGTGATGGCTGGGCCTTAAAAACTTCTGTCCCAGCTCAGAGAGGCTTTAAACTCTCCCCTCTCCATTCTGCTCAAAGAGGAAGATGCAGCTCTTGGGTTTTGCCTGGTTTAAGCCTAAAAACCACATCCCCTTTCCCAGGCTGCCTTTTGGGAGTGTCTCACGAGCACTTCCCATTGGTGACCAAACCCTTGGTTCCTGGGAATGTGCTGAGGTTGGAATGGCCTTCTCTTTGCTGGCAGAGAACTGTGTGATGCACACCTTTGCCACCTGTATCCTCCCAACTCCTCTGAAAAGCCCTTTTCCCCAATTCCCAACTCCTCTGAAAAGCCCTTTTTCCTGGAAAAGCTCCTTAAAAAGCTCTCTGGTAAAGCTCCTTAAAGGAGGTGTCTCCTCACAGCCTGGTTCTGCTGGCAGCCCTCTCCAAATGGGAACAACTTCTGGGGAAGGGAGGCCAGCTGCTTCCTCAGTGAAATCCATGAGGAGTATTTAGTGAAATCCATGAGGAATATTTAGTGAAATCCATGAGGAATATTTAGTCTTCCTGAGAGGGAACAGGAAGGAATATTCTGTTTCCCCAGGCTGTGGATCAGCGATGCTCAGTGGGGTCTGGGGAGCTGTTCAATCAGTCTGTGTTGTTGTGATGGTTTGTGTTAGCTCTGGGGTGAGTCCCACCAGTCCTGTGGCTGTTCTCGGGTGGTTCCTGTGCTGGGATGAGCTCCTGTGGCAGAGGTTCCTGTTCATTAATTTCCAGCTTTAGTAATGAAAGAGATCAACCAGATCAAGAAGAGTCATTAGACCCTAAGCACGTATTCACGGGAGGCTTAGTGGATTAAGTGTGTGCAGAAGGAAGAGCTCAGCGAGCTGAATCCAGCAGGGGGATGAGAGGGATCAGCTCCTGGGCTGGGGTCGGGCTGGCAGCACCCGGAGCTGTCCAGCCTGGGACAGGGATCCTGCCTTCCCCAGGGCTCAGTCGTGGGGCCAGCCTGGGACAGGGATCCTGCCTTCCCCAGGGCTCAGTCCTGGGGCCAGCCTGGTGTCCAGCTGCAGCAGATGCTTTAATCCTGCTGGCTCAGGTTCTTCACCACTGATGGTTCTTCACTGGACATCAAATACATATATGTGTGTATATATATGTGTGTGTGTGTGTGTATGTGTGTATATATATGTGTATATATATGTGTATATGTATATATATGTGTGCA
>VWZT01008120.1:30797-54771 GCA_013397055.1 Pachycephala philippinensis | reverse complement strand
TATATATGTGTATATATATGTGTATATATGTGCATATATATATGTATATGTGTGCATATATATGTATATGTATATATGGGGGGGGGGTGTGTATAATTATATATGTATATACATATATCACAGAATATCCTGGAAGGGACCCACAAGGAGCATCAGTGCAGCCCCTGGCCCTGCACAGGCACCCCAACAATCACCCTGTGCATCCCTGAGAGTGCTGTCCAAACCCTCCTTGAGCTCTGGCAGCTTTGGGGCTGTGACCATTCTCTGGGGAGCCTGTTCCCTATATTTATTTACATGTATATGTGTGTGTGTGTATTTCTTTGCTAATATGACAAAGCTCTATCTCTAGAGCTAAGAAACAGCCTAATCCACAGAAAACTTCACCTCTGGTTTGTTGGTGGTGTCACTGGCATCCTCTCTGTGTCTGTACCTGCTGATCATGTGTGACAGAGCATTGGTATCACTGTGTTCAGTTTTAAAAAAACAAGTTGAAAAGCCCAGGGGCTGCAGTGGAGGATTCTGTGTTTGAATACTTGTTTCATTTCAGCCCTGTGATGCATATCCTGATCACTACTAGCAGCATATTTAACTCTGTATAATTTTTTCATGTATAACTATTGTTCCCCGTGCAGTTTGTGGGGAGGGTGTCTTCCAAAGCAGATACTGAACAGAAGCAGAACCCCTGGGGATTCTCATTTGCCATTTTGCTTGTGATTGGTACCACAGAAGCCATACTACATTTTGTCTGTGCCCATAGAGACACCTCCCTACTTGTGCAGTGCTGGATTTGCTGGGTAACCCTTGTTTGAGGTGAGTTGAGAGAACAGAGGGGCTGAGGGCGCGAGGAGAGGTGTGGGGTGTTTGTGTTGTGTGTTTGGAGTGCCACTCACTCTCAGCCTGTCAGAGCCACAGCAGCTACAAACCAATTTTATCTTGGCTTCAAAGAGGTGGGACAGCTCCACGAGGGAATTTTTGGCTCACAGTTGTGTTTTCCACATTGCAGCTGAAGCTCCTTGGCCCAGGAATTTTGTATTTCTGCAAGGCCAATGACCTTGATGTGATCCAGCATCAGGAAGGAGTGGTTTGGAGCTGCTGGGATTTCAGTTTCTAGCCCTGAACCCCAGGGAAAGAGACGTGTGTTGGGGCAGCATCCTGGTAGGAGTTATCTTGGATTATAGGACCCTGCAGCACGGGTCCTTGTCACAGCTCACAAAGAAAACCTAACCTACAGGAAAAGCAGAATCACAGAGAGCTTTCCCAGCCTTCATGGTTCTAGGATCGAGTCCTAGAAAATTAAACCCCACTATTCTAGTGATGTGATAGAGCTGAAAAAAACAACCCATCTAAGAAACCCGAATAAATTTGAAAAAGGCTTTCAAATCATCCAGCTCATCTCAGCCCATCTTCTTTCCTAGAAGCATTTCTCTAATGAAAACACTTTTCCTGCCATTAGACTAATTTTCACTTTCTGGTTGGCCTGTGCCTCATCCCACTCAGAGAATAATGGGCTCCTCTGTTATTTGAATTCCAGCAGTGAGCTTTAGCCCTGCTCCAGGCCACCCCTGACCCTTGTCCCCAGGTGCCACATCCCCGTGGCTTTGGGCACTTCTGGGGACAGCGGTGCCACCACTGACCCTTGTCCCCAGGTGCCAATCCCCGTGGCTTTGGGCACTTCCAGGGACAATGGTTCCAGCTGTGCCCTGGGCAGCTCCACGAGGTGATGGGTGCTGAGCCCTGCCTTGGCAGCCTGGTGTCACCACACCCATGCTGTGCACCCTTGTCCCCTGCCATCAGGGCTGCAGCCCAGCCTCTGCTGCTGGGTTTCAGATATTTTCTAACAGGGTCACTCCGTTTCTTTGCTGCAGGATATGTCTGCACACATTTCTGCCTCTTTGCCAGGCCGTTTTAGCTTTTGAGGCCTGAAAATGGGTCAGCTCACAGCTGTGCCACGAAGTATCTAAAGCCTCTGGTGTTACAGGATGGTCACAGTGGTTATTTACTTTTCAGCAATGCTGGCAAAAATACGGATATTTTCTGCAAAATTAGGTGCATGAAGATTTCATGCAAGCACGTAATTCCCTGTGCATGTTCAAATCTCTTGGGGAGCTGGGACCCTCACCCTGCCTTGGTCCTGCAGTCCCAAATTCTGCAGCTCATTTCAAAAGCAGGAGGGATTTAGTGCAGTGGAATGAGACATTGCCTGTTTGCATGGTCCACTGCACAAACCAGGCCTTGGAGAAGGTTCAGCAAAGACCCAGATCCACTGGGCTGAAATTGGCTGAGAATTTCCATCCAGGGGACAGCAAATACTGTTAAAAATGCTTTCTTTAAGAGAATACCTTAAAGTAATCCTGCGAGTCCTTTGGTACCAGCGCTGTGGGACCTCTCTCTGTGCGTTGTACATGGCTTTATAAAACTGAGGGAGCTTTTTCCCATCTTACCACAGAGGGAGAATCTAGGGAAATGATTCTGGGATCCTTTATGGCATCCAGGGAAGCAGAGATTGGTGTCAGTCAATTCAGGATGCTCAAGTTCTAACCTAGGAAAAAAGTGCTTGGTTTTGGAAACTCTCTTTCTCCATGAGTCTTCCTGCCTGGTTTTCTTTGCTAAACCAATATTTAATCTCCAAATCACAGCAATCTGTATTTTTTCCCCTCAAGACCTGTGCCAGAACATCTCCTCCAGTAAGGATAGGGAGCACAGGTTACACTGCAAACTGCAGTTTTACCTAAAAGCAGCATAAATTGAAATACTTACCTCAATTCAGACTGGCCCAGCATCATCCTCACCCCTTTTTACTTGCAAAAGGAAGTTTGGGAAGAAGGAGACTTTGAGCGTATCTGGATAATTTTTGTCTGAAAGAAACTGCTTCAAATGAAGCTGTTGTCCTTTTGCAGAAGGATCAGATCTCTTTTGATAGAGACAAAAACCTGCCCCTGATTCATTTTATTCTATCAGCCGTGTGTTTGTTAACCCTGGTCACCTCCGTCTCTCTCATGGCATGAAGTGCTGTTATTTCTCAGAAAACACTCAGGAGGGATTGAATGTTCTTCAGTTTACAAGAAGCTGCAAACAGGTTCAAAGAAAATGTCTTGCCTGCTGTTCAAGAGGAAGGTTTTTATCCCATAAATAGCTAAATCAGAGAGAGGGTGATGCCGTGGTGGCAGGTTGGAGATGAAGGTTTGATTTCCACTGTAATAAGACCTGCCTGGGTAACCTCCCATAAATACAAAGCTTAGAATAGCTCAGCATGCAGTGATTTAGAAGCATATTAATTAGAGCAGTTATTGATTTGCAGATGTTTCAATTTTGATTATACTTTGGAAACGAAGACTTTTCTTCACAACACTGAAGGCAGCGTTCTCCTTGTGCTGCCAGGAGAATGCAGCATGGGAATGGCCCCAGAGCCACGGGCAGGGACTGATCCCAGCAATTCCCCTGCACAGGAGGCAGAACTTGTGCCCTGGGCAGTGCCCAGCCCTGAGCAGAGCCCAGAGAAGGGCTGGGGTCTCCTTCCTGGGGCTATTCCAGAGCTGTGTGCCACAATCCTGTGCCCTGGGAGGCTTTGGAGTCTCCTCCCTGGGGATATTCCAGAGCTGTGTGCCACAATCCTGTGCCCTGGGAGGCTTTGGAGTCTCCTTCCTGGGGCTATTCCAGAGCTGTGTGCCACATTCCTGTGCCCTGGGCTCTGGGATGGCCCTGCTGGAGCAGGGAGGTGCCACCAGGTGCCCACCGTGCTCCCTTCAGCCTGAGCCAGTCTGTGATGCTGTGAGGTGGCTTATCTCTGTGAAATTCCTTTTGGTGCCCTGGGGAGGAGCAGGAAACCTTTCAGCTTCCCAGGAAGATCCCCAAAACTGGAACCAAAGTTAGGAGTGTGTGCACACTGAGCACCCAGTTCATGTCACCTTCTCATGGGGTGGGAAACTGAACTAAAGCCTTCCCAAAGCCCTCATTGCAAGCCCTGTACCAATTATCAGCAGCATTTCTCACTCCTGTCCTTGTCACATGCTGATATTTTGGCTGGAAAAGACAAAATGGAGAAAGATCTGCACGTTCATCATTATGGGTGTCAGGCATGACGAGTTCAACAGCTGCTCTGGAACGTGCAGCTCCAAAAAGGAAGGGTTTGTAGCGTCAGATGTTTTGGGTTTTCATTTACCAAAGTAGGTAAGGTAGGGGCTGAGCACGATAAATAATTGAGCTTTTCTCAGATAAATATAACAGCTCTGAGTGTTTGTTTGGAATATCAGAGAGAGCTGCAGAATTTATATCAGAGGGAGAGAATCCTCAGTGGGATTAATCAAAATTCTGTTTACAGAGTAGTGACTTAGGTTGGAAATGTGTGTAAGTGGGACAAGCATCCTGCTCTAAGTCTGTCTGAAGTGTTCAATACAATTACACTTTTATGCTTTGTGATGTTGCTGTATTATCCAGCCTCCTCTGTTTCTGAGGCACCAGGCAGCATCCTTCCTCAGCCCTGGAGGATCCCAGGGGGAGCAGGGGAGGAGGTGGGGCTGGGACCCCCCTGCTGCCCCCAGGGCAGGGACACGGGGCTGTGCAGCCTTTGGATGAGCTGAGAATGGCAAGGGCTCCCTGCTGTAAGTAGGCTGAGCTCCCCCACCCAGACCCAGTTGTTTATTGGTTTGTGTTTCAAATTAGTGCGAGTCTTCTCTGCCTGCCTCTAATTGGAAGGTGCCTGAGGATATGGAAGCTGAAACCGTGTCAGCTTGGTCTGGCACCAGCTGTAACAATTTCCTCAGGAATAACCCCAAATTTCAGGTAGGTGCTGCTTGCCATGAGAGCAGCAGGTGATAGCTGTCATCACAGAAGGGTTCAGAGCAAGGCATAGCTTAGGATCCATAGATCTGTTACTTGAATTAAATAAAATTCATATTTTTGGCAGCTCTTTGAAATACAATTAGATTAGAGGACGTCTGAGGGATAGTTGGACAACAGCCTGCAGACTAATAAAACCATCTTTGTGTGTTACTGATCTCCAGAAGGCTCCAGAGCAGATAAGGAGGGGTGGTTAGATTTTAGAATTAAAGTCTTGTCTGGGTATAAAAGCCACGTAAGGAGCGAGTGAGGGATTTTCAGCGAGTGTGGTTTTCTGAAGCAGAATTGCCATTTCCAGTGGCTGATCCCTTGAAGAATTTCAGCTCTTTGTGATGACACCCAGCTCGTGTTCCTTCCCACACCAAATGCCACTGCTGGGCTGCTGCCTGCAGCTCCAGGAGGGGAATTGCTGCTGGAATTGCCATCCCACAGCCTTTACCCAACCCTAAAGCACACAGGTGGATTTCTTTTCATCTCCCAAATCTCTTGAGGTTACTGACAGCTGGGGTGGAGGTACAGAAATGGTTTTAAAACACCAAATTTTGTACTGCTGGAACATGTCCCAGCTCTGGATCACAAAGCACCATGGATTTATTGGTGGTCAAGAAGAGGTGGAACTAAAATTAGAATTAATTACCATGGATGCAGTTCAATAGTGAGCTCTGGCGTCAGTGGTGGAGAAGTTACTGGGAGGGAAGTGCTGGGATGAAACTGGGCACAGACACCTCCTCAGCTCCAGAACACGTGCAGAGTCCAGTCCTGTGCTGGCTGCCAAGGGAAGAAAGTGACCTGCCACATTCAGTTACAGAACCAATTTCATAGAAGTCAGGGAAATAAGTAAGAAAATAACATGTAAAAAAAGAAAAAGGAAATTAAACCCCACTGTTCTAGTGATGTGATAGAGCTGAAAAA
Source organism: Pachycephala philippinensis (assembly GCA_013397055.1). NCBI lineage: Eukaryota > Metazoa > Chordata > Aves > Passeriformes > Pachycephala > Pachycephala philippinensis. The sequence continues at coordinate 49,023 of VWZT01008120.1, read as the reverse complement.
TACAACCCATCCAAGAAACCTGAATAAATTTGAAAAAGGCTTTCAAATCATCCAGCTCATCTCAGCCCATCTTCTTTCCTAGAAGCATTTCTCTAATGAAAACACTTTTCCTGCCATTAGACTAATTTTCACTTTCTGGTTGGCCTGTGCCTCATCCCACTCAGAGAATAATGGGCTCCTCTGTTATTTGAATTCCAGCAGTGAGCTTTAGCCCTGCTCAAGACAAATCAGGTTTGGGAACCTGCTCTCTGTCTGTTACTTGGCAGCAGCGAGGTGGACTTGAGGAGCAGGAGGCGTAAATGGGAAGCATCTCATGTCCCCAGTATAAAATCCCTCCCCAGGCAGGGTTCCAGACTGGTCTCTGCTGTCCAAAGTCAGCTGAGCTCCAGGACCCTTCCCCTGGCTGCCACCAGCACAGTGCACCTCAGAAAACATTAAACAGATTTAATTCTGTCACACACTTGCTGAAAATACCTGGCAGCTCCAGACCTGACTGTGCTCTGGGGCTGAGCCACAGCTCCCACCTGAGGCTTGGCCCCTCCTGCTGGGATGTTTCCATGGGTCACTCTCACTCCATTTGTGCTTCAGAGGGTTGAAGCATGACCCATGGCACTGAATTTTTTTTTTTTTTCTGGTGGATCACCACTGTTTCTCCTTCCTAATGGCTCTGTTTGAGAATTGGGTGCTTCACCTTGAAGTGCCATCATTTCTTTGGCTCTGGCTCTTCTCGTCTGTCACCTCTGAGGTGGTGCCTGCTCTGGTGCCTGGCACAGGGCACATCCCACCTCGGCCTGGCACAACCAAGTGATCAAAGCTGGTTTGGGTTTTTTTTTCCCTTTGGTTTTCAGTATCCAGCAAAGAATTGCTCCTGTGAAGTCTGATGTTCACTGGTGGCAGCCTTGGTGGGTTTACAAGGCTGGGTGAGACTCCTCCAGGTGTGATGATTCCATGGGAATGTGGGGATGGAGATGGGGATGCCAGTGCAGCCCTGATCCTGAGTTAAAATAACCCTGCTGGCTGTGTCCCAGATCCAATCCTGCAGCTCTAGGTGTGCTCAGGCTGGATTTCTCACTTGCTGGAGCAGCTGACAGGCTTCCCTACGAGTGGGGACCGTGTCAGCCTCTCATGGGGTCACTGCAGTTCCTCAGTTCTGCTACTGATGCCTTCCTAGAAAGGCCCCAGTTTAAAGTAACCTGCTACAAAGACACACAGCACATGAAAGATCTGCTCCTTTTGACACAAAATTGCTTCCCCCTCATTCATAGAAGCTTATTTTCCGGTGAATCTCTTTTATTGATCTTTTTTCCCTTCTTCTTAAGGCTGCTGTAGTCAGTGATTTTGTTCCAAAGCTTAGATTACTTCTGAGAGTAGCTCAGTAACACAGTGTGATTCATCACATTAGAATATGGAAAGGCTGGAAGCCTCTCCTACTGCGTGTAATGTGACAAGTACAAGTTTCAGATATGAAAAGGGCCTGGTAAACTCTGAATTTTGCTTTAGTGTTATCAATGTAGTGATTAAAACACGCAGGGGTTTTGCCTTCCTGTTGATGCCGTGGTGAACGTGCAGCTGCCAAAGGCAGAGGAGGAGCAACACAAAATGCTGATCCCAGTGGTACATAGTCCTAACTGGGCAGACTGGTTTTAGTCTGCACTGCTGGAGTCAGTGCAGAGACCCTGTCTGCCACTAAAGGGTGGCACAAAACTGAGGCAGCAGTGTCCAAGTGACCTGGCTTCCCTTGGAGATCTGCTGTGCCCGGATTTGGCGAAATGGATGAAGCAGAGCTTCCAAACCAGCTGGGCAACCCCTGCCTGGCACCAGTGAGTGTCACTTCCATCCTGTGGCTGTAATTCAGTGCGACAGAGAGTGGTGGCTGCTGATACCTGTCCCCTGTGTCACTGTCCCAAGCAAATCCCTGCTTCCCCTAAGTATTTCAGCAGGGCAAGCACTGAGCTGTGCTGCTTTCTGGAGGAGAGGCAGCTCTGCACCTCTCCATCCTCCTAAAGATCCAAGGCACCACCTGGAAAATGAATATCCAGTTGTGGTGCTGGGTTTCATGCAGGGATGGGGAAGGTGGAAAGCATCAAGTAGAGGAAAAGCTTATTTTATAAGAACTGATGTGGTTTTGCCTCTCTCTACATTTGAACATAAGAGCAAACTTTATTTTCCTGGAATACTTTAAAATCCATTTGGTGTGTACAAAAATAGTATTCTTTGAAAACATCGTGGTTTTTAACTTTACAAAAGGACTGGGAAAACTCACTGCAGTTTGACCTGTACTATTTCTTTAAAATGCTCTTGAATATTTCCAGATTTCTGAAGGTGCCTGTTAGCCTCTGAAGCTTTCCAGGGCCTCAGACTCCTGCTTTTCCCTTTTGCTTTCTCTTAGTCTAAGACGATGTGGCTCTAATTTCTTGTCTGCTGTTGTAACAAGCAGCCCTGACTCTTTCTCCTTTCCTTGGAAAACACAGGGTTCTGTTTTCCTCTCACTAATTTGGGTTTGATCTGCCTGGGTTCTTCTCAGGAACCTGCCTTTCCCTGTTACCTCCAGGCTGCATTCTTGTCCTTTCTAAAGCATTGCTCATCACTTTGCTCTTTCCCTGCCCTTTCCCCCCTGAGTGGCTCTTGCTGTTTCCCTGACCCTGCACAAGGTTAGGCGAAGATAACTCCACTTAAACCTGACTCTGGAGATCAGTGGGGCCTTAGAGGGTGAGTGTGAGTGCAAATCTATGAATAAATAATGTCAGATTACTGTTACTCGTATTTTTTTTCTGCTTTCCTCAAGAATGCAGCTTTATGAGCCCTGTTTTTAATGGTTTAGGTGAGTAGTAGAACTCAAGTTAAATAATTGGGGCCAGCTGTGCATCAAATCAATGAAAAGACTGCAGTCACAGGTATCTAAAACTTGTCAGTGATTGTAAATTTGCCATTTCTGGAAAGCAATCAACATTTGAAATTGTTCTAAACTGGAAAAGGGTGGCAGGTGGGGGTGAGGGGTGCCTGGGTGTTTTTACCATTAATTGCTCAACCACTCTTTAGCAGTGGGATGTGTTTTGGGAAACACACCTTGGTCCTGTTCACCTGCCTTCATTCATCACTATCGACAGGACACAGATAACAACAAATGATTAAACTTCCAGTGGCTTTCCATTGATTATCTCCCATCTCAAGCCTTCCTGCTATGTGCTCCTCAGTTAATTTTCAGTGTGACTCCAAGATAAACACTCACATGGTTGTTTCACCTGTGCCTGTGAAAATGGAAGGAATTATTGTACTGCTTCCAGGAATTGCTAAGGCTGTTGAAAGAGAAGTTGATGGGAAAAAAAAATTGACTGGAGGAAGCTATAGATCCCTTTAATGGAGAGCTAATAACACTGATGGAAAGCAGAGAGGGAGGCAGCAAAGACTTACGGTCTCTTTCCACAGAGAGGATGGGGCACTGAGATTTATGTTACTTTGTACACTTCAGGGGGAGTTTATTAGAGCTGAATTCTTCAATTAGAAGAGACTTGATTGAATGAACTGCTTTTTAAAGTGCAAATAACACCTTTGTTTTACATGGAGTATAAAACCAACGGCATTAATATTTATAGGAACTCGTTTTGTCTGAACGAAACTGGTTTCAAGTACCCCTGGTTGACTTCTTTTAAAATAAGAAAAAATCAACTCACCAGCATCATTTGAGGAGGAAAAAAATTGAGTTATCTGTGCAAGTGAGGTAACCTGGCTTGGGGCTGATGGGAACAATTCCCACCTGCCTTCTGTTTTGGGGTGTCTGTAATGGGGCTGGGCAATATTGTACCTTTAATTAATAAAAGCTTGTTCTTGGCATTGAACAGTTCAGGAACTGAATGTTGTAGGGGAGCATAGGAATCTGGTTTTATCACAGATTACTGGAGTTGGGGCCGTTTACAGTGAATACATGACAATAACAGGGAACTCTTGATCAATATCCAACAAGTCACAAACAATGAGAGTGGGGTTTTCGTGCTTGGGTTACAAGAGATATTTGGAGATTAGATATGTTGTTAGAACTTGAATTCCCTTTTCTTGGTTTTCAGTTGATTTTGTATTTATAGCAGGAATTTTAACCTCTATGCCTTTATGTGTAATTAATTAATTGCAGACGTGTTTAGCCAGAAGTTCTGTAAGTGTGCAGTGCTTAAGGAGTGTGAGCTTTGTGTCGTGGTGTGGAAAACTCCAGAGGGTTGTAAACTTTTCCAGCCAGTGACCAGGGGTTGTTCCTGTCCCACCCCAGAGGAATTCCTCCTGCTTTCCAGCTGCTCTGAGAGGCTGCATCCTCCAGGCCTTGTTAGACTCCTGAGTTCCCATCGCTGCCGAGAGCCTGGCTGCTTTCCCTCGGGGAGCAGGGGAGAAATGCTTCCAGTCCTGTGACTCCTGTGGCTGCTTTGGGTTCTTGAAATGTGCCTTTTCTGTTAAAGCAGGATGTTGAATTTTGTAGAGCACCTAGGGTGTTTGCCCAGTGATTTTGCCTTCAGTTTTGTCTTGTAAATCTTCCGAGTATTCCCAGGCAGAGCTGATACCATTTTGTGAAGTTTTGAAAATCTCGCTGTTTTGGAGCAGTTGCAAAGCAACTTGTTGCTGTTGTGCCTGTAGAATCCTGGAATGGTTTGGGTTGGAAAGGACCTTAAAGCCCATCCAGTGCCACCCCTGCCATGGCAGGGACACCTCCCACTGTGCCAGGCTGCTCCAAGCCCTGTCCAGCCTGGCCTTGGGCACTGCCAGGGATCCAGGGGCAGCCACAGCTGCTCTGGGCACCCTGTGCCAGGGCCTCCCCACCCTCCCAGGGAAAGATTTCTCCCTAATACCAAATCTAACCCTCGTCTCTGTCAGTGGGAAGCCATTCCCCGTGTCCTGTCCCTCCATCCCTTGTCCCAAGTCTCTGCCCATCATTTTGTTGGCGCTGGAAGGCCACACCTGGGTCACCCCTAAGGAACCCAACCAGCCCCTTCCAGGCCCTCGGTCATCAGTGCAAAGGTTATTTATGAACCTCTGGATTTACCCACCTCTCAACAGTGCCCTCTGAAAGGAATGTCCTTCCCTGGCCCGTTCCTGGCCCGTGCTCTCCAGAGCTGGCAGAAAGGATCATTTCCACCAAGCTCAGCTAACAAGGGCCAAATTTCCATCTCATTTCCCCCAGAGCTCCCCATCCCCACCACTGCCGTGTCTCTCCCACGGATGTTTCCCTCTGCTATGTGTCAGGGGAGGATTAAGAGCTAAAGAAACCTGCTAACTACTTAGTGGGATCAGCATCTGCTAATGAGCTGGGGTGCAACAGTCCAGCGCTGGGCTGTAACAAATCTGCCTGCAGATAATTTGCTCAGAGCAGATTTTTGTCTGGGTGAGCCAGATCCATGTTTCACTTGAAGCAGTCACCTAATTAATGGCATTAACAGGGAGGGGTTTCACTTCCAGCAGGGAAAACCTGTCAGGCACTGGCTCCTGTTCCCTGGCACAGGGCAGTGGCTGCAGCCCTCCCCTGGACCAGCCTTAAAAGGGCTTGGGGCTTTTCTGGAGAGAGAAGTGAATAAAAGGAGGTGATGTGGAGGTGATAATTTCAACATTTTTGTTGGCTCCTTGTCCCACTGACTGCAGGTGGAGTGTGGGTCGACATTTTCCAGTGCTAGACCTCGATCATGCCAGTAATGTCCAAAGAAAGAATCTGGAAAAATGTTCATTTTAAAAATTGGCTTGTCACCTTGATGCTTAAATATCAGCTTATTAATGGTATAGGAAAAAACTGATGGGGGGGTCGTGTGTCCCACACCTCCAGAGAACTGCTGGATTCCCAGTACACTTGGATGATGGAAACTGGGCTCAAAGAGAAGCAGGAGGCCCACATGCTGCCCAGGCATTGTGAGAGCTATTATCCAACCAGCTCCTTAGCAGCCAGCTCCAGAGAGAAGGCAGTAAAACCCCTATTTGTAAGGAATATTCGTGTAGAAAAGTGTAATTTGTAGCACCACCTGAGCTAATTACAGTCATTGAAAATCCAAACAATGCAGGAACGCTTGGCTTAAGAAAAGAAGCATTAAGAGCTTAACACTTCCAAGCTGTCAGAGCAGTGACCCAAGGTGAGCAGGGAAGAGAGCTGGAGTTTGGTCCATATGGATTGTGAGCCACAGACCATGAAGTGCTGCTGCCTTGGCCATCTGCAGGCTGTGGGGATTTCTGACCCGTGCTATAACAACTGGAGAATCCATGGCAAACACTTGTGAAGGCAGCAAAAATCAGCACATGTAAAACGACCATAATATAAATAATTAAAACATGAAATTAAACACCCCTGGTGCTTTGTTATTTCGTGCCTAGTTAGGCTGGGCTTGTAATAACCTCCAAAAAAGCTTTTGATTTTTAGTGCTAAATAGAAATTTAGGTATTTGTATAGCCGTTATTTCTCAGATGGTGACATTTGTATGTAGCTCACTGTTATATAAATTGGTATAAAAAACTGATAATACAAGAGGTGAGTAATTGAAAGTTCAGATCTATATTTCTCTTACCCATAGAAGTCTTTGCCAGAGGCAGCATTAGTATTTCAAGTCAATCACCTGTCCCAGCAGCACGTTTGGAGAGCTGAGGATGCACTGAGCTGAGCCTTTTCATTTCTCAGTAGAGGAAGATGGCCACGCTCCAAAGAAATTGGCTGGAAAACAGCAGGATAAAAGAACTTTTTCCTATTTTTAGGTGAATATTTTCCCCCCAGTGAGCCACATCCAGCACGGTTTGGGGAAAAACTTAGAATTGGAGAAAAACCTTGTGGTATCAGCCACGCTTCTCGCAGCATTTACAGTGTGTGATGTAGGAACACGAAGGTCAGCGATCCCACACCTCTCAGATCTTTTCCAACCAATTTGTAATCTCGTGTGTAAAACATCTCTCTTTCTAGGCAGAAACACATCCTACTGCAGGGCTCACGCTGCCTTTGAAGGGCTCTGTAGGAACAGTGATCCTGTCTTGCTTACACACTGGTATCTCTTTTTTCCCCTTGTGCATCAGCTGGGGAGATGGAATTCTGAGTTCCTAGAGATGAGTAAAACCAGCAAACCCCTGAGAGGGCTGGGAGGGGCTTTGAGGCACTGTGATGCTTTTGGTAAAAGATGGTACAAAGTCATTTCTTTTTGATGTTAATTTATCTTTTGCTGTCTCATTATGATGGATGTCGAGCTGGGTCAGAAGCCCAAAAACTTCCTACAACTGTACCCCATGGAGTGGTGAAGATTTCTATCAAATTAAATTCCTTGTTCTTTCCCTTGGCTTATTGCTCCTCTAAATGTCACTCCAGGAAGCTCTACATACTTGAGGCATGTCAAAAACATATGTTTAAGTTATAAAGCACCATAGGTCAGTTCTCGTTCAGTTTGCTCTCCATCTTTTTTCTCCCTGCACAGAGAGCCCTCTAAGGAATATTCATTTTGTCTAACTTGGCATTAAAATAAACACTCCAGCTTCATTACTTTCACACAGTTGATTTAAATACTTGAAGTGACTGATGAATTCTAAATTACGTTCAGTTGCACAAAAGCTTTACTGAAATTGTGTAGAACTGGAGTTTGGGTCAATGGCACTAACTGAAGCCGTTTATTGGTCAAGAAATGGTGTTTTATGCAAAACATTAATGTAAAAGGGAGCTGATACCTTCCGATGATGCAGCACACACATTCCTGTGGCAGAAGCCAGGGAGGTCCTGCTGCCAGAACGTGAGTGAATGCTCGTTATAAATTTCAGTGAAGGAGTTTTCTGCTGGTGGGTCAGGGACTGCTGCTCCCCACAGCTGCAGAGTGTCTGCGGGCAGCTCTGAGCCTCTTAATGGATTAAGGCTCCTTTTCCAGAGAAAGGAAACAAGGCAAGGCTCACTCAGATTGTTTCATATCCATTAACTCAAGCTAAGGGCTAAGTGTGAAGTCCCATTTCCCTGTTCCCTGCTCCTGGCTGGAGCTCCCAGGGATTGTTTCCTGTGCCAAGGCTGTCTTAGAACTTCAAACTGCCCCATTTCCATCCAGTCCTTACTTACCTTTGCCAATTCATACCTATTTCTTCTAATGAAATGATACTTTTCCACTGCAGTAGCCTTTTCTCTGTCCAGGGAAACAAATTTTTAAGAATAACACTGATATATTTTTTGCCATTACAAATAAGTGAGTGAGGATGAAGATGGACACTTCATATATGTGTGGCTGACACATTTGAAACGTGAAGTTTTCCTGCATTTTAGGGCATTGTAGCTGCATCCAACAACTTATTACCTCAAGGACCTGAAGTTCATCACTCTTTACAACACTTTTTTCAGCCTCTGAAATGCATCAAGGGCACCACACTGGTGGTTTATTGTGCTGTGAAAAGGGATCGATTTTTGTAATGCGGTTACAGCAATTGGGGTGTCTCAAGGCAGCTCTCAGCACTCTATTGCACTCACACATTGGAGACTTTGGGTTTCTGAGGCTGTAAAAAACAAAGTAAAATAACCCAACCCAACAGCAACCCAGAAAAACCCTACAAAATAAAAAAAGCCCACTTCAAACCAAACAAAAACCCCAAACAAACCATCCTGGCTGACAAAATCTGGTGGTCTCAGTGCATGGACTGTGCTTCTATAAGGAAAAGGCAGCATAAGGGTTGATTTGCAGAGCTTCATCAGGAATTGGACCAACACTGCAGCTCTTGGCATCCATCAGGTCAAAACTGGGTCTGCTGCTCTTCTTTATTTTAATAAATGTTTGGGCAGTTTCCTTTGGATCTCCCACAGCTGGTTCTGATCTTAGGTTTACTGATGGAGTTCCGTAGTTGTATGAATTTTGATAATATTTTCATCTTTAAACCTCAACCCCCCCCTAAATTTCTAGGTGTTTTCATAAACACTCAAGTAGTTTTCCTAATTTGCAGTGGTTTTTTTCTCATGGCACTTCCAAGGAGAATTTTCTGAATGGACTTAGAGGTTTCCCAACCACAGTTAATAAAACCATCGCTCAGATCTTACTGTTTCTGAAGCAATGTTTTGATGTGCCCACTTTTGCCATGCTAAAAACGTTTCTGGGTGTCTGAGAAGGCCCAAACTGGTCCTGGAAGATAGTGAGAGATGAATGAATGTGAGAGAGATGAATGTGAGAGAGATGAATGTGCTTAATTCACCTGCGTTGACTTTCTGGGTCTGTCCTGCCTGACCATGAGGAGCTTATAGGATGTGTTGCTTGAAAAGATTTGGGTTTTAAGGCAGATAGTGATGCTTATTCCCTGCTGGTTTCTGATGAACTGGAAGAATAATTTCCTTGTGTTTCTCTGGGCAGTGGTGAGAACCTCAAGCTACCAGAAGGGCTCAGTGGAGCGCTGGGATAGCGACTTGGGGTAACTTCCAGAAGGTTTTGCGTCAAGTTAACCAAAATTTGGGTTTGGAAGCTGTTGGTAGATGGTCTCTGGCCGTGTGGTCAGGAGAAGTGAGGAGGTGCTGCCCTGCTGGGTGGATTTTGCCATTTGTCCCGTGCCGTGGGACGCTCCAATGCCGTAACTCCGGCGCGCTCCGGCGCCGGCTGGAAATGAGCAGGAGCTGAATGAATCTCGCCCCCGGCTTCCGTTCCCAGGGATTGGTTGTGATTTTCCTAATAGCACTGCTATTTATTCCCACTGGCTCCCGTGGTGGTGCAGGAATCTCTTCCGAAGGCAGACATTGCCCTCTCCTGGATCCTGCACGAACCATGGAAAATGTGATCTCCAGCACGGGAGTGCCAGCCTCCCCAAATCCATCCTTTGTCTGCCGTGCCTTCATCACCTCTCAGCTTTGATGAACCACAGGAATTTAATGGAACGTGTCTGGTGAGAGATGGGCGTTTTGGGGTGACAAAATGATGTAACTCCAAGTGTCGTCTTAGCAAAACTCCTCAGACAAGGGGCTCGTGCTGACTCACCAGCAGGGTTATTTATAATGGAGTGGTGCTCCAAGCAACATTGTTTTTAGCAGAAAACAATCTGTTCATCTGCCTCCCTTCAGCAGATGCTCCGTGTGAGAGAATACTCAACTTTCTGTAAGTTTAATAGGATCCTTGGGATCGTGGAGCATATGCGCACTATAAATACCCTTCAGTTAAACAGGCTGGGCTTTGAAGCTTCACATTTGGATGTTTTGCTGAGTATCTTGCTTTCTTTTTTAGGATGACCTTTAACTAGTGGACTAAAATATTTGCTATAGACTATGTTAAGATCTCTTTCTGTGGGGGAAAAAACCTCTGCTATAGGTAAGAGTAGTGTTTAAAAGATGATGACAATATTCCTCTGAAACATCTCTTATTGAAACCTGCCGGGTTGTTTAACTTCTGAGGAACAGGGGCTTGGTGAATAGCCTTCAATCAGCAGCTGAACAAAATAACTGCTTTAACAGCAGCTTTTTGTACTGAAAAGGGGGGAAAATAGCACTTCAGCAGTTCCCTGAGTCTCCTGAGAGGCGGCATCTGTTGTGTTCAGGATCTCTGGTACCAGGGATAGAAGTTTCTTCTGATACAGTGGGATCTCACTGGTTTGCTCCATTCTGGTTTGAAAATATCTGACATTTTCATACTCTCTTAAGCAGTGCAAAGTAAGTACTTGTAAAAACCCCCACAGGCACTTTGGTACGGGAATTGGTTCTGTTGGAACAAAATGCTTCCACGTCTGATCCTGCTCCAAGCAGCAGGAGAAGGAAGGGTGGGAGAAGAGTGGAACAAACAAACACCTTCATAACCACATTTCTAATTCTGAGACCACCTAAAATAGCCACACTGAGGCCATGGTGAGTCTTTGTACTGGACATCTCTAAGCTATTTTAAAAAAACCCAACAAAACCAAACAAACCCAAAGCTGAACTGCAAAACCTTCTACCTTTGCTTCCAGAGAGCTTTTATGTGTATTTTGTTTGCTGCAAATCTCTCTCCTTGCACCATCCATCTGCAGGGACTGCACCTCCTAAAGGCAGTATTTTTGGCCAGCCAGTTGCACTATCATCATGCTGAATTTCTGTCTCTAGACGACTCATTCACCTCTTAATCTAAGAGGTTTATGTATAGCAATTCTTTCTAAAACGGAGTCATAGATTTTTATTAACCTCTTGTAGCAAGGATCATCATGAATGAAGGCTCCTGCATTATATGAGCTGAGTTATTGCCACTGAAAACTTTGAAACCTTGCCCTAAATTCTACATTTATCTAATATATTCACTGAACACTTAAGATTTAGACAGACACACGTTATGCAATTATTTTTTATTTAGAAGCAAATTTTTATACTGCATTTTTGCCATTTACAGGTGTTCTTTTCATCTAGAAGGTGATCCCAAACAAGTTCTAACAGGTTTCACTTTTTGCTTGCTTGTTTATCAGAAAGCTTTGTAACCCCGTGCAGGGAAATGCTGTGTTACCATCAGCCTTTTAAATCAGTCTGGGTGTGATATTGCAGGGTAGAGAGCACTGAAAGAAGGATGAACTCCTGCCTAAGGCTTGGTCCTTCTCATCCTTTTATGTTTGTTTAAAAATTACCATTTTATTCATTTTGGCTTTGCACCTTTCCTGCCTCCAAGAAGTGAGGCTAGAGGTTGATCCTAAACCAGGTCTGCTGTTAATAGATTGTATTCCCAAAATAAAGCTTCTGGGCAATAGCTGCTTGCAGAGTAATGAGAAATAGTGAAAGCTCAAGTTTTATCTAAAGTCATCCAAACACACATCAAAAGACGTGGCCTTGAGGAAGGAAAGCCACATCTCATTAATGAGAAGTGCTGAATAAGTTCTGTGTCACGTGTGTGTGGATTGGGATGTGAGATGCTCGAGCTGTGGAGCACCGAGCCGGGCTCTGTGCTCGGCCCTCATAACAAATGTTTAATTTGAGCAAGGCAGCGCTCATTAGTCAGTGAGTCAGGCTGCTATAAATACCCTCGGCTCAGGCAGACTTGTGCCATATTGTATCGGTGTCTGCGCGGGGAGAGGCTGAGAACTGACTCATTTCGGTGACTCACGGCAGAGCTGGGGCTGCGCTCCGCAGGATCCGACCTGCTGGAGGGAGCTGGGGAGGGCAGGCGGTGCAGGGAGCGGGGCGTGGGGAGCAGGGGTTTGGCGGGAGCAGGGGATGCTGGCGTTTGTCGGGAGCAGGGGATGTTGTGTTTTGTCGGGACCAGAGGATGCTGGGGTTTATGGGGAGCAGGGGATGCTGTGGTTTATCGAGACCAGAGGATGCTGGGGTTTGTCGGGAGCAGGGGATGCCGTGCTTTGTTGGGAGCAGGGGAGCATGGGGTTTGTCAGGAGCAGGAGATGCTGGGGTTTGTCAGGAGTAGGGGATGCTGTGGTTTGTCGGGAGAAAGAGATCCTGTGATTTGTCAGGACCAGGGGATGCTGTGGTTTGTTGGGACCAGAGGATGCTGTGGTTTGTCAGGAGCATGGGATGCTGTGGGGACCAGGGGATGCCGTGGTTTGTTGGGACCAGAGGATGCTGTGGTTTGTCGGGAGCAGGGGATCCTGGAATTTTTCAGGAGCAGGGGATGCTGGGGTTTGTCGGGAGAAGGGGATCCTGTGGTTTGTCAGGAGCAGGGGATGCTGGGGTTTGTCGGGAGCAGGGGATCCTGTGGTTTGTCAGGACCAGAGGATGCTGGGGTTTGTCAGAGGCAGAGAATGCTGGGGTTTGTTGGGACCAGAGCATGCTGTGGTTTGTTACAACCAGAGGATGCTGGAGTTTGTTGGGAGCAGGGGATCCTGGGGTTTGTTTGGAGCAGGGGATGCTGTGTTTTTCGGGACCAGGAGATGCTGTGGTTTGTCAGGAGCATGGGATGCCGTGGTTTGTCAGGAGCAGAGATCATTTCTGAGCCTGTTTCTGTCCTCACCGTGAGTCGTTCCGGGGCCATCTGGCCCTTCCCAAGGCGCTGAGCTCAGCCCTTCACCTGCTATAGGAAGAACTAGGGTTGAAATCCACCCTCCTGAGAGGAGGAGCCTGGCCTTCCCTGGGCCCTGGCAGTGCCCGTGGTGCCCCAGAGCTGCCCCAGGCCAGCAGCTGGGTTTTCCCACCGAGGCAATTCCTGTTGTTACAGCAACGAGGTGATTCCTCTTTGTGATAAAGCAGAGCCATTGCACTTTGAATCATTTTGCATTTTGTGCAGACCTGCTCCCTCAACACAGATATAAATTATTGCAACATGACTATTCCTGAACACACGCTGCCCTGGATTAAAATGCAGCCCTCTGTTTCTCCCACTTTATTGTCATGGAATAACAATGGCACTTCAGGGAGTTCCAAGACTTATTCTTCCCCATACACTAACCTTCAGTTTAAATTAAAGACTAAAATCGGAACCACCTACATTAATAACTTGCCACCCTTCTATTTTTATTTTTAAAGCCTCTCTTATATCCGTGCCTCTAATTATACCTTCTGGAGAAGCTCCCCAGACTGGTAATGAAGTGTTCACCAGACACTGAGAAAGTAGAGATCAGCTCAGAGCTGCTGGCAAGTCTGTTGTGCTCTGCTTACGAGGGATGACTCACTCTTGGCATTTAGGTTTCCTCATTTGCCAAAAGCATCCTTGCCCAAACTCAAGCAGGCAGAACGTTCAGTAGCTACCTCAGGTTTGATGGCACTGCCTTTATTGCTCCTTTTTGCCTTTCTTCCCCAAACTGAGCAGGCTGTACCTTCTCCCAGAGCGGATGGCTGTGCTTCAGACAGCATTCAGCTCCTTTTTTGGCCTCACAGAGGAAAACCTGGTGTGACTTAGGGAGGATGGATGCATTGCTTGGAAATTTAGTCCCAGCCGCAGCAAGATTGTTCCCATGAAAGACACAAAAGAACCGATCACTGGGACAATCACAGTATCATTAAGGCTGGAAAAAACCTCTAGGATCGAGTCCAACCATTAATCCAAAATACTTACACTAAGCCAGGGTTCGAGCAGTGAGGCTTTGGACTCTACACCAACCACTCAGAAAAGCTTCTCTTGCCTGCAGCAGCTTGCGTTTGAGTCTGTAGGTTTAGATGTTCAGCTGTTTGCTTAAAAAATAAAAAATGCCCTTGTTACCCACGTCTATTAAACTCCAAACTGGGCTGAGAAGTTTTTCAGATGCAAAGCATTTATCGTGCCTGAGCTGACCCCATTAGCCTTGGCTGATGAAACTTTCCTTCCGTGTTTACTTTAGATTTTGTGTCCCAGTTCGTGCAGCCCCCTCGGAGGAAGGGCATGCCGTGCTGATTTAAAAGAAAAACCCCACCTCTCCTTTGCCATCCCTCTCAAGGCATGACCTTCATCCCTCTTCCCTCTGCTGGAGCACTAAACAGGGCTTTTTGTAGGATTTCTCAGCTTGCTGAGCTGCCTCGGGAGCTGCTGCCTTTGTTCTGCCCATGGATTCCTCCCAGCAGCCGTAGGAAATGCTGATTTTGTCCTATATAACCAATCCACATGTATCTTTGTAATCTTCCTCAGCACTGAAAGATTTAGACTGTCTTGCAGACATTAAAAGTCCTCTGAGTTGAACATTCCCATCCTAAGTGTGTCAGCTCTCAGTTTGGGCCCATCCAGGGGCAGAGCAATGTGCTTCTCTCACAAAGCCTGCAGCCTGCAAGGCCACAGCTCCACTTTATCATCTGAAATATAAGGCTAAATCTGAGGAATTCTCTTTTTTTTGTTGTTGTTTTCTCCATTAGTTTTTAGGCAGCATCAAATGTAGCAGAAAGAAAAACCATCACTAAGAAATAGCTTTTTGGTGAGGCTGAGGGGTCACATGTCAGCTGGAGAGTCCATCATAATTGTAGCAGCATTGTCAGAAAACTGCTGCTGGTTGGTCTGATATATTTGCAGTTAGTTCTAGATTTTAATTTTGATTGCATTTTAAGTTAGGCTAAAATTAATATTTTTCTGGAGCAAACATTACAAGAAATGTCTGGTTTACTATTTAGCAAATTGGAAGCCAATTAACATTTTTTCCAGCAAGAAAACTATTCTTTGAAACGTCTTTGAATTCTTTTTAAAAAAGAAAATATCTGACAAATATGCCCTACTCTGGCTGGGGGAGCTGGGATTAATAGGGATGGTTTTCTGGAGTTCAGCTGCAATCCCCCAGCCTGCAGAGCTCTGCAGACAGAACAGATTCCCCAGCTCTGATGCTGCCTCCAGTGCCATCTGTCTCCCTCCTGACTGGTGACAGTGGCACAATGCCCTGCTCCCTGTGCCCAGGGGAGCACTGAGAACCCCAAAGGCCTTTGTGTCTGCAAGTTACATCCCAATAATCTGCTTGGTAAAGTTCCTTTCAGCATTTTTATTAACAGGCCTTCCACCATCCTCCTCCTGTGAGGAAGAAAAAGGTTGAACCTGCCATGAAAAACAATTTTGTTGGGTTTTTTTTCTTTGCAGAAGGGCAAGGCTCTCAGAAGAATTGAGGATTTTAGAGAGGGAATGAGGAATAGTCATTCACCCCCTCCTGGAATCACAGCTACTGAGCTCAAAGTGAGGCAGCTTAAGAAAATAGAAATATTTTTTTCTCATAAAGCAGAATGGAACTTTGCAATGCTCTGTCCCAGAACGTGGTTGATACTGAGGTCATCCAGATTTAAAGGACAGCCGTGGATGAGAAATATACCCAGGCTTATTAATGTCTAAGATGCTCCTGTGGCTGAGGACTCACTGAACTGAGAGTTCTTGGAAACAGGGGAGTTTCAGAATATGATTAAATTGCAGAATTGCTCAGTGTAAGTGACCTTGGGCAGCATCTCCAGCCTCGTGCTCAGAGTCAGACCAACCTGGAACTGGACCAGTTCACTCAGGGTCTGCCCAGTGAGATTCTGAAAACCCCCAAAGCTGAAGGTTTCATAACTGCCCTGGGGCTCTGCTCCAGTGCTTTGTCATCCTCGGAGGGAAAAAAGCACTTTTTAGTCAGGAATTCCCTGTCCCAGTTTGGCTTCTGTCCCATTCCCCATCCTCAGTCACCTCCTCTCCCCAAAGCTGCTGCTGCCCCCAGGCCAAACACCCCCAAATCCCTTCCTTTCTGTCCCATTCCCTGGTGGGGGTCTGCTGGACAAAACTGGCCTTGCCAAGCATGGGATCTGCTCAGGAATTGCTGTTTTATCAATATCTTTATTCTGATAGCCCACGTCACAAACAAAGGTCAAGAACTTTCTATTTTCATTGGGTTTTTTTTTAATTTTTAAAGTTCTTGCTTGGATTTTTGTTGAGGTTTTTTGTTTGTTTGGGAGTTTTTGTTTGTTGTTTTTTCCTGGTTGGTTGTTGTTTTTTGTTTTGTTTTTTTTTTAAATAATCTTAGATGGCAGAGTTAAGTGCTGTTCTGATATTTTGTGCGTGGATTCTCAAATCCCCAGACTGAAGTTTGTGTCCCCGTGGTGTGGTTCCTGCTGAGGGTGTTCTCTGGTGATCCACAACACAAATACACAACAAATTGTTTCATAACCTGCCCCTCTGTTTTCAGATATTTGCATGGGAAAGAGGCTAATTGCTTTGGACAAACTGCTGTTCAAGAACCTTGTGGTTAGAATTCATTATAATATTTCTGTGGTTTCTACTCCTATAGAACTGTGCACTCCATATAAAAATTGCTTTGAAAGTGTTTTTATTTTGAATTTCATGTCAAGTAGAACAAACATCACGGTAATATATTCTAATTGTGTTATTAATTGTGCCCTAAAAAAGTTCTGATGGGTACACCGAACTCAACATTTGGTATGTACTTTATATTTAATTCCCCAATTATGGTATTCCCCAGCTATGTATGTAGCTGCTGTCTGTGGAGGAGAATTGAAATGGGATAAACACACAGGATTGCTCCTGTATTAATTATTCTGACATGGTATCAGAATTTCTGGCATTGTTTCAAGCCATTTCTGCATAGAAAATAATAATAACAAAAAAGTTCCATGGCTGGACCCTGTACCTGCACACTTTTCACGATGCTGCCCTTGGCTGAACTGCTCAATATCTCAAATTTCAGTTTGGAATGGGGAAGTGCTGCAGCTGTCCCATTTCTGGGGATTTAACAGCAGAGGCTTGCTAGGAGCTGTCCCAATTGCTTGTGTTGGTCTGAAAGGTCATTTAAATTGCTTAAATATGCTTTTAATACTTATAACCAAAGAGGTTCTGCAACTATGTGCACTTTTTTATTCATACGTGCAACTATGAATAAAAAAGAGAGGCAGTAGATGATGCCTTAAAAAAAACACGCGTAGAGGTTTTTAGGGTTCTTCTGGTGGAGCCCAACTTGAAGGTCCTGAATTCCCAAGGTCATTCCCAAGGCCAGTGTGGCTGCTGCCCACGAGGCCTGAGCATGGCTGGGATGCAGCAGGCTCTGGGATGAGGGGCTGGCTGTGGATGGGATGCAGCAGGCTCTGGGATGAGGGGCTGGCTGTGGNATCAGGGGCTGGGATGCAGCAGGCTCTGGGATGAGGGGCTGGCTGTGGCAGGCTCTGGGATCAGGGGCTGGGATGCAGCAGGCTCTGGGATGAGGGGCTGGCTGTGGCAGGCTCTGGGATCAGGGGCTGGGATGCAGCAGGCTCTGGGATGAGGGGCTGGCTGTGGCAGGCTCTGGGATCAGGGGCTGGGATGCAGCAGGCTCTGGGATGAGGGGCTGGCTGTGGCAGGCTCTGGGATCAGGGGCTGGGATGCAGCAGGCTCTGGGATGAGGGGCTGGGACGCAGCAGGCTCTGGGATCAGGGGCTGGCCGTGGCTCCCAGGAGCAGCTGTTGGCCAGCCTGGAGCTGCCGCAGCACGGAGCCGCCGCCGTGCCAAGGCTGCTGCCAGCAGAAGGAGCTGGCAAAGGGCACTCGAGGGGTTCTTTGTGCCTACAAGTGTGTGCTCTGTAGCCCTTGGGAGCAAAAGAGACTTCTGTGTGCAGGCTCGAGTGCTGCTGCCTTTCAGGCGTGCACAAGGGGTTCATTTGTTGAGGCTTTCGCGGAAGGACCTCGACAGGATGGAGACTGGATTTTTCATTTGCTCTTAATTGACCAAAATCCTCTGCCTGGGCTCTCTGGGGTTGTTCAGCCTGGAGCAAAGGAGGCTCAGGGGGGACCTTGTGGCTCTGCACAGCTCCCTGACAGGAGGGGGCAGCCGGGGGGGTCGGGCTCTGCTCCCAGGGAACAGGGACAGGAGGAGAGGGAACGGCCTCAGGCTGGGCCAGTGGGAGTTCAGGTTGGATATTGGGAAACATTTCTGCACTGAAAGAGGAGTTAAACGCTGGCACAGGCTGCCCAGGGCCCTGGGGGAATCCC
>VWZT01008120.1:6582-30713 GCA_013397055.1 Pachycephala philippinensis | reverse complement strand
TTTTTGGTCAAAGGTTGGACTTGATCTTGGAGGTCTCTTCCTGCCTTCTAATTCTGTATTAGAAGCTCCAGAGAACCAGCACTGACATCCACATGCTTGGTTTAGAACTAAACTTATTATAAAAATTATATTAAAATTAGTATTAAACTGAAGAGTTGTGGTGGGAAAAATGAATCGTGTTTTGGGTAGTGCTGGGAGTTGTGGTTTGCATGAAGACTTTATCCAGATCTTAACTTGCATTATAAAAATGAACAAAAGCTGGGGAAGAGCAAGAGGGTTGGCAAGGGGAATCCTCTACCAGAGTGGGAAAACCCAGAGTATCCCAGCAGTTACCACTGTCCACAGTTCTGTATAACTTGACTCAATTTGGAGCCAAAAGGGCGTTAGTGAATTTAAATAAATATAAAAAGACGTATATTAGTGTGTACTGGGGAAATGCTGGTGGAAAGAAACTTTGAGACTTAAATGCCTTTAGATCTGAGCTCCTGTATGGAGCTGTTGCTGTCTCCCAGTCCCTCTGGGGGTGCAGGATGNTTTTTGGTCAAAGGTTGGACTTGATCTTGGAGGTCTCTTCCTGCCTTCTAATTCTGTATTAGAAGCTCCAGAGAACCAGCACTGACATCCACATGCTTGGTTTAGAACTAAACTTATTATAAAAATTATATTAAAATTAGTATTAAACTGAAGAGTTGTNAGTTGTGGTGGGAAAAATGAATCGTGTTTCGGGTAGTGCTGGGAGTTGTGGTTTGCATGAAGACTTTATCCAGATCTTAACTTGCATTATAAAAATGAACAAAAGCTGGGGAAGAGCAAGAGGGTTGGCAAGGGGAATCCTCTACCAGAGTGGGAAAACCCAGAGTATCCCAGCAGTTACCACTGTCCACAGTTCTGTATAACTTGACTCAATTTGGAGCCAAAAGGGCGTTAGTGAATTTAAATAAATATAAAAAGACGTATATTAGTGTGTACTGGGGAAATGCTGGTGGAAAGAAACTTTGAGACTTAAATGCCTTTAGATCTGAGCTCCTGTATGGAGCTGTTGCTGTCTCCCAGTCCCTCTGGGGGTGCAGGATGAGCTCTGGGTGTGCAGAGTGGCTCTGTGTCACCCAGCAGAGCTGAGCGGGGAGGGAGAGGAGGCAGCCTGGCGTGCTGGGTGCCGTGGGATGTGGGATTGGCTCTGGGGGGAAGGTGTTTGGATGGATGTCTCAAAGCAGAGCCCTGTGGGTTTGTTGTTGCAGCTCTGAGCAGCACGTGCTCAGGCACATGGTGTTTGGATTCTCGTGTTCAGCTGACTCATCCCCAATCTCTCTGGCTGCAGGAGGATGCAAAGGCTGAGAACATCTGTTGAATATCGGTGCTTTTGAGTGTTTTAGGCAATACAAATAGGTTTTTTTAAACTTCCATTGTCTTAAAGCTGTCAAAAAGTTCCTGCCTTAAATCTGCTGTAATTCTGCAGATTCATCTGTGAAGTGTCTGTCCCCTGCTTTTCCTGCAGGTAACAGATGAAGAGAATATTCCATATGCTTTTCCTTGTGCAGCTGCTCCAGAGGGTTTCTTTCTCATCTTGCCCAGGTTCTATTTGCATGTTGTGTATTGATGGCCAGGGCCTTTTCTCCTGAGAAATCCCCTTTGGATATCCCATCGCTCTCCTTCTGTAAGGGGTAACTTCAAGTGCAGCCTTGCTGTGAGCTGCTCTCTTCCTGCATCCCTCCAGTACTGAAATTCATTCCTCATTGCCCAGAGGAGCTGTGGCTGCCCCTGGATCCCTGGCAGTGCCCAAGGCCAGGCTGGATGGGGCTGGGAGCCACCTGGGATAATGGGAGGTGTCCCTGCCCACGGTGGAACTGGGTGGGCTTTAAGGTCCCTTCCAACCCAAACCATCCTGTGATTTTGTGATTATCCCACTGAAAAGTCCTTATTTGAAATTACTGGCTCGATGACCCCACATCAGCAAACAGCAGCAAACTGGTGTCACTCCATGTTCCAGGAACTGCTGAATATTTCAGCTTGTAGGCAATTTAAATTCCATGCTTGCTGCTGTAAATGTGCTAACTCCCTGCTCCAGTCAGCACTGCATCCATGGAATATCCAGCTGGGCTCTGCTTTATATTTACCCTGGGGAGAGAGGTGGCATTGGTGTCTGCATTAACATATTGACAGATTTATTGACATCGGTTGTCTTCAGTCTTGCCTGTTTAATTAATAAAATTGATCTGCTGGACATCTAGCTAATAATTCTGGGGCAGATATTCCAGCTAGTCTTGTTACTAAAATGGAGTTTCAGCCTCTTACTGTGGAATCTGCCACGAGTCTGGTTGCCAAAATAATTTAATGATCGTTAATTTGTAGTCTTTCCTTCATCTAAAATGCCTAAGCTGGATTTTTATTACAACAATTAAGGACAAAATAGTTAAAATGCCTTCACAGAAAATAAATGCAAAGGAATAAACGTAAAATCCCAGCTTATTTTTATGTAGAAAAGATGAAACAAATAAATTTAATGTCGGTGTGTTATATAAGACCCATTGAACAGCAGCTGCAGTCAGAGTTTAAAGCTAGGAATAAAATACATGATTAATATGCACAAAGGATGTAGGAAACACTTCTGAACTTCTTTTATCCATTTGCAGCCCAGTTGACTGCTTTTCTGGCTTTGCTAATTGTTGGGTAAACGACTTTGTAATTCTGGGTTAGGGCAGAAAAACACATTAAAGATCAAATCCATCTGCAGTGTCGGGGGCTCGTGGTGTCCTGGGCTGGAGACAGCCCCTTCTCTTATCTCTTCTGCAGTGATTAATGATTACACTGCCCATTAGTTTGCTAATGTTGGTAAAACATCTTCTGGTGGCAGATATGGAGACCAGGCGATGAGCAGGCGTTAATTACATCCTGCTCATTAGGGTTTGTCCTGCTGTACCTGCCCCACCCCACAGCTGAAAGGTCCAGGCAGCGATCTGCCCCGGGTTTTGCATTTTCAGCTCCGTTGGCCAGAGGATGGAGGAATAAATCCCGACAAATATTTTGTACTTTAGCGATGACTAGAGGAAGAAATATATATCAAATTAACCTAGCAATTAAAAACCTTTCCCAGATTTGCAGGAGCAGAATTGCTCTCCAAGGCACAAAGTCTTAACGGAGAAAATTTTAAGGTGATCAATTTAATACAAAGCATTTAAATATTTTCAGTGGAAGTTTGTGTTAGGGCTGACTGAAGGCTGCAAAATTATTTGAATTTGGGTGGGAAAGATTTTATTTTTTTAAAGTCTTCTTTTTAAAAGCAGTTGTTCTGCACAGTGGGAGGAGGTATAAATACTTGTTTAGAGCCTTGTTTTATCAGAGTTCTTAAGTGTAACTTAAAAGGAAGCAGTTTGTTACTTGGGGCTCGAGTTGTTTAGCAGAAAACAAAGGATGCTTTTAATGGTAATGTCAGGGTACAAGTTGAGAAAGGATTTATTGGGAGTGATAACACACAGATTTTTCCACAACTCTAACTGCTGCCAGCATTGTTTAATACTTGCAAGGTTTTTTTATTTTTTTGTGGTGAGAGACAATAAAATTAATTTAGCAGCTACTGAAGTGATATTTAGTTGAGGCCTCGTTTCAGTCAAGAAGTAGATTTAATAACTACTTCTAATTATATTAAGGGTAAATGGGAAGTATGTAAGATATAAGATATAATAGATAAATGCATTTAGCATCTATATAAAGCTCAGAACGTACAGGGATAAAATTGGTATTGCAGAGGAAATTCAACACAAGCAAATGTGTATCAACTCATCAGTAACAACCAAGCTGAAAATCAGAAGCAGCTTCCAGTGAAAGCTTTGGGGCATCTTGCTAAAATAAACAGCAGGAAAAAAATTATTCAGAGGCTTCAGACAGAACTACAAACGTTCACGAGAAATATCTCAAAATGTGATTGAAAATGAAAGTACTGTATACTCTGACCTGAGACGTTTTTGGCAGTTCTTCTACAAGTGTTTATTTTTGCTTTGAGCTGCAATGTTTTATCAGTGGATGTTCCATGGAGGGGCACACATGGCTGCAGGGAAGAGAGCACGGAGCTGGATCCTTCCCATCACATCCCAAGCATCAGCATCTCTGTGCAGCAGCTGGGGTTCTCACTCTTCCTCTCAGCCACGTTTTGGGCATTAAAAGTCCCAGTGCCCAGAGAAATAAGCAGTGGATTATCACATATATAATTATATAATTGCTGTGGTGGCCCTGCCTCCCCGAGGGGCTCAGGGGGCTGGAACCAGCCTTGGTGAGGAGGTGCCACAGATGAGATTTGGATCCCTGTGCCAGCTTTGCACCTCAGGAGCTGGATGGAGCCTCCACAGGCACAGGCCAAGCCCAGGATTTCAGACACGGAGTCGTGGAATGGTTTGGGCTGGAAGGGACGTTAATTAAAGCCCATGGGCAGGGACAGCTTCCACTAGGTGATGTTGCTGCAAGACAGAGCTTGGTCTCAGGTGGGAGAGTGAATATGTGGGAGTTTTCAGCCTGCAATGGAAGTTTTCCCTATAAAAATGGTCTCTCAGGTCACAGGTTGCTGGTATGAGCCCCGTGGTGGTCAGCTTTGTGTCCTGTGTGTGTCCATACCTGAGCCACTTTTGCTTCCTAAACTCAAAATGACAAAGTCTGGGGGCTGTGTCAGGAGCAGGCAGGGTCAGGTTTTACTTTGGGATGAGTGAAGCAGGAGGAGGAGGGAGGAGCTGAGCATTCATCTCGTGTCTGAGACCTCCTGGGCAGGGATGTGTCCTTTGTGCCCTGTGACCTCACTCACAAACTGCCTCTGCTCTGGTTTTCTAGAATGAATCAATAGCGAAGCCTCTTAATCCTGCAGAGACCAGCTTGTTAATAATAAACATGAAAATAAAATAACTGGTAACAAATGGCTTTGCTTGAGAGTCTGTCTCAAAACCTTCAAGATAAATTCAGGCTCTCATTCAAAACAAATGATATACCATAATGTTTGCTATTGCTCAGGTGATCTGTTTATTCCTCACAGCCATGGACAGAACAGGAATTTCAGCAGAGAAAAGTGGGTTTTGGGGACAGCCAGCTCTGTGGCTGTGCAGGTCACTGATGCTGGCAGTTATCAGTGCTCAGAGCTCTCAGTACCACTGGACATTTACTGTGCCAGCCTCTCCGTGCTGCAGCCCGTGGGAGTTCTTCCCAGGCACTTCAGTGGGATCAGAGTCCTTGTCTTTAACACTTCCAGGCTGTACAGTGGTTAGGATAATGACTTGGGCATTTTATGTCCAGTTCTTTTCACACAGTGACATCCAGTGCCCGTACAAGTGTCCTGCTGAGCTGACTTTGTAGTGCTGGGGAGGACTCAGCCTGGTGTCCCCAGTTCTGCCCTACTTACTGCGTTTTTCTGATAAAGAAAAGCCTTTTTTTAAGTTAAAAGCTCTGGCTAAACAGCCTGTGCAGTTCCTAACTCCTCACTTTGTAACATTCAATCAGTTGTAAAACATCTGAGTTCATTCTGCAAAGACACAGACGTGGGCAGCCTTTACCCCACACTTACTCATCAGCCCAAATCCCATTGTTCTAGGGGAGAGCTGAGGGAGACTGAACTGAAGAGATGTTGGCTAAACCAGTGTTTAACAGAAATCATGCAAATGAGCCCGTTATCTTGAATAAAACTGTGGAGCTTCGGTGAGTCTAGAGCTTGTTTCCTCAGTTATTTTATCCAGGCGCATCAAAGCAAAAATTAGAATTGAACTGAGAGCTTGTCCCAAACACAAGCAGCAATGCCATGCACTGTAAAAGCTGCCTGTTATCCTGTTATCCTTGATCTGGATTGATTATCAGAAAGGGAGCACCTTTCTGAATCCCTGTGTAAGCCATTCCTCACTTCTCATTCAACCCCTGCACTGTCAGACACCTGCAGGAACTGGAATTAAAGCCAGAAGAATGCACCGAGCTGCCAAGCCTGTGTATTCTCTTCCTCATATCCACTGGTGATTGAGCTACTTGACCTTGCAAGAGCTGGGAAAGCTGTTTTATGGATTTCTTTGTGGAATGGTGTTGTTTCCTTAGCAGGCATTTATCATTTATGTGATGTATTGGTGGCTGTGATGTGCGAGTTCAGAACACACAAGCACCTTTTGAAACGGTGCTTTTCCAGTGCTCTGTGTTTGGTATCTGCTAAAAACGAGGCAGTATTTGAGTCATTATAAAGCTTCCCTGGAAGGCAAGGTACCTTTAGGCTGTGCAGTGGAAAAAAACCACTCATTTAAATCTGTATTTCTCTGAATTACCTTGATATGTGCACAAGATAATTCAGATTTCAAAGCTGACAGATACCTGTGATCGTGTCAGTGCCTCGCAGGGTTGCACGTCTGTGGCTATGAAGAAAGGCCTCAGGCTGGGAATTTCTTTAGCCCTCACAGTACTCTGTGAAGATTCTCTTTCTCATGTGAAGAATTTAAAACAATGTTACAGTTTTGTAAATCTCTGCACCTGCACCTACTTCTCAAGGACTGTTGTGGCTTCAACCAGAAAAACATTCAGAAACGGATGTCTCAGAACTGGAGCAATCACCCCAAGGGGTGGGTGTCCGAGGGACCAACCATTTTATGCCATTCAACACACTTTCACCTATTAACATATAAAAGTTGTTCAATCTTCCATTAAACTCTCTTACATCGGACAAATTCGTGGTAGCACTCTGTCAGCTTTACCTCCTTGGCAGCAGCAGTGACACACGTCTGTGCTCAGGGTGTGGATGCTCCAATCCAGGCCTCCAGCTTGGCATGGGGACACTTTGCCCAGGTGCCTGACCCGTGCCACGAGCCCATGGGGGTTGGAGTTACAGGGTCAAGCTCCCAGGGAAGGTTTGGGAACCATATCCACAAAGATGCTCGGGAATGGATTCTGAGGAGCTCACCCTGCTGGGTGGGGCAGCACCACATCAGGTGGATATTTAGGTGTAGCTTTCCTAAGATGAATCCTGCTGGAGCATCTGTTGGTGCTGGATCCAGGCACCACAGGCCAGTTACGTGGGGGAATGGGGAATTTTGGGGCCTTTCCTTCCCCATGGGTTTCTTATTGCACTGCCACGGCACCAGCACAAGGTGATGTGACTTGGAGGCTGTGGCTGCTCTGACACTTCTACAAATAATCATCAAATTTACTTTTGTAAACCAAGGTGCAACTCTGCTAGACAGAATCATGGAATCATGGAATGGTTTGGGTGGGAAGGGACCTTAAAAATCACCTTGTTTTACCTCCAGCCATGGGCAGGGACACCTTCCACTGTCCCAGGCTGCTCCAAACCCTGTCCAGCCTGGCCTTGGGCACTGCCAGGGATCCAGGGGCAGCCACAGCTGCCCTCACCACCCTCACAGGGAAGAATTGCTTCCCAATATCCCATCTAATCCTACCTTCTGTCACTCTGAAGCCATTCCTGTTGCTCCAGGCCTTTGTATATAGTCTCTCTCCCTCTTCCTTGTTGGCTCCTTCAGGTACAGTGAGGCTGCAATTAGGTCACTCCTAATTTATTTGCAGATCAGTTTGGACCAAAGATCTCATGCCTCTCCCATTTTGTTTTTAGTTTTGCAGCACCTTTGGCAGTTCCTGCTCCCCCTGAGCCCCGGGAGCTTCAGCAGGAGGATTTGGCTGCCCACTGCCCCCTGTCCCTCTGGAAATGGGACAAGTGGCCACGGAGCTGGTCACTTGACCGTGGCAAATGAGCTGCCCTCATCAGTGTGTTCTGGTGTATATTCAACTTAATAACGTGAGCAGATGGTCATTATATTGATTCATGAAGGAAGGGAGGAAGCTTGGCTTGGGAACGCCAGGGCTGAGCGCTGAGCATCGGAGCTGGGCAGGATGCAGGGAGGGGAGGAAAAAAGCACATTTTTGTACTCCGTGGGATCTGTTGCTTTGGGTTTTTGTTTGGTTTTCTCTTTTACGAAGTACCACCGAATAAAATCGAGTCGAGGTGACTCATCAGGCCTGTAGAAATGATCATTTCCCTGGAGAGGAGGCTCTTAGAGCCCAAGCAGGATGGTGCTGAAGTGTTTGCACCACTGGTGGTGCTAAAAAGGGGGGAGATGGGGAGGCAGTAGCCTGTGGAGTTGTGAAACTTCTCACTCTGCTGTTGCTATTAAAGATGACACCTCTTTCACAGGGAAAAGGCAACACTGAAGTAATAATCCTGCAGTAATTTTTTTTTTTGCAAAGAGCAACTTTGTTTAAATCTCTTCCCATTTAGTAGGATATAACTAGAGATTGAAGCTAGAAGCTGACTGTATAAAATATTCAGCCACTCTCCTTGTTAGCCAAGCTGGGAAGTTCACAAATCCCCAACCTGCAGCAGCTCGCAGGAGCAGCTTGATTCGGTTCTTAATTCTGCAATTTTCACAGGACAAATGCTGTATACACAAGAATATTCTCTTGAGCAAGAGCTTAATCTCGTGTTTAGGTTCCTGTTTCTCCTAGTTGCTGATTAGCTTTGCTGTCTTATCAGTTTATGTCATAGTATGTGCCTATAAATTGACTTTGCAGGGAAGAGGGAATACGTTCGTCTTCACAGATGCTGCTGTTTCCATGGAGATAAAAGGACCAATGGCCTTTTCTTGGTTTGGACTGTACTACAGTGAGCAGGCAGAGATGGTGCATTCGAAAATGCAACATTTGGTGCTTTGATATTTCCGTCTAAATATCAAATGAGAAAGCATATTGTTTTTTCTGGGTGATGAAGTTGAACAATAAATACAGCTTTGGGACTTTTTCTGGAAGCAGAGAGCGAGCCCACCAGGAATGTGAGAACAGCGTGGCTGGTTCATGCTTGCTAAACCTCCTCTCTGGGAAAAACCTTTTGGCTTTGCAAAATATAACCCTGTAGAGCCTTTGGGTTTATCTGGTGCAGTGTTTGATGCTGGTTACATCACCAGCTTCCTTCTCCGTGATGTTCCACCGTGGCTGAGCCTGAATGAGCGTGCAAAAGCTGTGAATGTGATTTTTTTTTTCCACTTTTTTTTTTTTCCCTTAAGAAAGAGCTTTTCTACCTCAGATTGCGTGAAAGAAAATATAAATACCAAGGCCACCCCCCATTCAAGGATGGCTTGCAGAAGGTGTTATTTGTGAGTACCTTTTTCCTTCTTCATCTGTCGTCACGTCTCTGATATCTGTGTTGAGGATTCCAGAAGTGGGAGTAGTGATCAGTTTATTGTTGGGTAGGTTTCTTTCCACGAACCATTTTTAGGGTGTTACCTTTTTTGGCAGATGAATTCTCTGTATATTAAACATGTTTAGATGATGATGATGATGATTGTGTTTGTGCATGTGGGTATTTAAAAATGCAGCGTAATAAAGTGAGTAGTCTGTGTTTAGCAGGGAAAAAAAAACGAGGAGACCCTTCACTTTGCATCCAAGCAGCAATGCAGGGTGCTAGGAATTCTGTCTGTGATGAGTCAAGGATCTCTCTTCCATTTTGTTCGAATGCTTTGTCATATGAAAGTGCAATCTGTCTGCTCAGTGCAGAAACACAAACAGAGGGACAGGGACAGGCAGCGCAGCCTTGAGCAGGGCGATACCGAGCAGGCAAAATGTCGCTGTGATTCTGCTGTCACCTTTGTGCTGATCAGAACCTGGAGGTGCATTACCTGATCGTTATTCACTGGAGCAGCTTCTGGAGGGTTGTGGTTGGACACAGGAGCTGGTTCTCCCTGGGGCTGGCGGCTGAGCAGCCCCCGTGGGAGCTGAGCCTTGGCTCGGGGCTCGGGGCTCGGCCGCTCCGGAGGATGGTGCCGGAGTTCCCGTGCTGGGATGGATGGGAACACACAGGTGGTTTGCTCCAAAAGGGGCACAAACCGGGCAGGAACGGGCACAAACCGGGCAGGAATGGGCACAAACCGAGCAGGAACGGGCACAAACCGAGCAGGAGTGGGCCCTTGGGTTTGTCCTCGCTCCCCATCCAGGGGTTTGGAATGGCTGCATCTCTGTGTGCAGTTCTGGTTAACCATCTGCTCCCTTTAGGGTTAAATTTGGGGTTTCCAGAGGTTCCTGCATGAAACACATGCAGTTGTCATCCCGAGCTTTTTCCAGTTATTTTAACAATGCCTCTGAGTGCCCTGATTTGAGTAAATCTGCTCCATGTTCAGTAGCACCATCCACACACAGGCAGAGTAAATCCAACCATTCAAAACCAAACTCCTCAAACAGAATAACAGCAGAATATTGGAATCTGTCTTAAAGTTTCTCTTCTGTGTCATGCTGAAGGGGTGCATGGTTAAGTCGAAATGTTTTAAAATCAAAATAAACGCGGAGCCTTTCGTAGGAAGTTGAAATAGGAAAAGTAAATTTGTAAACAGGTTGCAGCCTTCCAGGTTTGCATGGATCAGCCTCGAACACCCTGCTGGCTGTTTGTCCATGGGAGAATAATTCTGCTTGTGCTGGACTCCATTTTAATCTGGGTCCTGGGATTTGGGGATTCTGTAACTCTCAGCAGGGAATGGATCTCATACAGTGCTTGTCATGTGGGGGTAAGGATGTTTAATCCCTGTGTGTTGCTGTCTCTAACAGTGAGGTTGCAGTTTTATTTACAGACCCATCCTGTGTACTATTTTCCTGTTTTGCTGCTTACACCTTTGATATCTTGCACCCACCTCAGCACGTTGCTGTGGAAAACAAGCTGTGGATTCTGCCTCCTACTATAATTCTGTGTTTTAACTCCTGTGTAAGAGAGCTGATGCTGATTGTTGGCAAGAGGAAAATGTAAGATGGGATTTTTTTTTAAGAACTTACTCTTAAGAACACATGTATATAGAAATCTTAATGTTCTTAAAAACTAACGGGTTCTGAATACTGAAAATGTATGTTCAGCTGTTATACACCATAAGTTTTCAGATGAAACCTTACATATAATAACTCTGTCGATGTTCTTGTAATATATATATATATGCCAAAGATTTTTGCCATTAAAAGTATCTTTTTTAAGATGATAATATCTTTTTACATCTTAAAGCGTAGAAAGGCTGGTTGTTGCTGTTCTAAAAAAAGCTGAACAACAGTGTCACACTACTTGGATTACTGAAAGCATTTTTTCAGCTGCTGCACTGAATAGAACATATGTCACTGGAGCATTGTTTTAAGTAACAGGATTTGCCTTGCTGTAAATCTCTCATGCTGTATCTGGGTAATTTCATTCTTTGTACTTTGCTATTTTGCCTCTTTCATCAGCTGCAAATCCAATATGTACAACTGGCACTGCTCACATTTGGGTTTACTATGGTTATTGCTCTGTGAGATGATAAACGTGGCTGTGTTTTGTAATGGCAGTTGTAGTTTCTTGAGCATTTCTGGGACCTAATTTAATGATGTGGGAAGTACAGAAAATATGTGGTGAATATATCCACTTTATGATTTAATCTAAAAGATATTTTCCTTCTCTCATGTCTGTTTACTCTTAATTTCTGGGTTTGGACTGTGTGGGGTCTTTTCTACAGATTTTGACAGCTCCCAGTAAGGCACAACTGACACAAGTGCATCTTGTGAGTCCTGTGAATTATTCTACATCACCCTGCACCACAGATGGGGTTCTAGTAAGACTTAAAAGGAAACGTTTCTAATTACAAGCCTCTACATATTAATAGTCTTAATTAAACTCACCCTAGTTGCAGCTCACCCAGGGCTGGAGGCTGCCTGCAAACTGCAGGGCTGCAGAAGAATCCTCTCTTGCCTGTTTGTGTAGGCTGCTTCTGCATTTTCATGAAACCACAGAAAGTTTATAATAATTATTTCTAATTCCCTGTAATGCTAATAAGTGTTGTGTTCCAGGATGGGACAAAATAATGGCTGATCCTTGTTTAGTATGCTGGGACTGTCGTGGCTCCATTCTCCCAGGAGATGATAATTATTTGCAGGCACTTTGATGGAGGAGAGGTCAGTGAGAGGGTGCCTGATGATTCCATTGAAAAATCCAGCTGTGGGCACTTGAGTTGGGAATACACAAAGGGAAGCATTATCCCAAACAAGAACTCCCAGTCTGCATTTATGCTGCGCCGTGTACAAATGCTGCCATTAAACCGTTTTGATGACAACCAAAATTGATGAATTCTGGAACAGAATTCAGTAGTCTGTACTCTGGACTGTGTGTGCTGCTCGTTTGGAACTGCAGGTTTTATTGAGCATCCTTGTGGCTGGTGAAAACATCTTTCATTTCTGTGAAAAGGAATTTTAGAATGCTTTTAAGCAGGTTCTGACTATGGCATGGGAGGGAGAGATGGGAGGAGGGGGATGCCAACAGAGCAGCTCTGCAGCATATGGCTGGGGCTGTTTGTGGGCTGGGGGTGAGTTTTGTGACTCTCAAACTCCGTGCAGAGTGGTGTTTACCTGGCAGGAGCTGTCCTGCTGCCTCCCTGGGATGTGGAGTCCAAGGAGATGAGCACAAAGAGCCATCCTGTGCACAGGGAATGGGGGATGGAGGGAGGAGTCGTGGTCTCCTGCAGCCTGTGGTGGTCTCTGCTGGGAGCTGTAAGGGTTTTATGTGTGTAACCATAAAAGCAACAGCAGCATTAACTTTGTAGGGTTGCCACCCAAAAGAGTGTGTGCCAGGAAGTTAATTAATAATAGCAACACTGTGAAAAAACACAATATTTCCTGTGTGCCACCACAGCCTCTCCTGGGCGTGCCTGGCTGCAGAGTGCTGGGCAGCCAGTGGGGTGAAATGAATAGGAAAAAAGAGGGTTTTCAGTGCTACTTCACAAGCCAAAATCACACTGCCCTGTGTATTTTAGGTAAAGAACAGTAGGAGTTTGTCCTTGGACATGGGAACGTGTCATGTGGTAAATCACCTCCCAGAGGCCATGGCCACAGCCAGCTGCAGTCACACCTGGGCTGGGACAGTGGCAGCTGCCGTGAAAAGCTTCCTGCTGCTTTCTCTGCTTTCCAAAAAGCTGTCCTGTGGGCTGGGTCAGGGAGTTCATTCTGGAAGCCCTTCTAGCAGGTTAATAAACTTACTAATTAGCAAGCGTTTAGCTGGAGTTGATGTGAGTCCGTATTATTATGACTTATATTGCTTATCATCTATTTGGATATTCTTTTGATTACATTTCAAATGCTGTTCATCATGAAAGAAATGGTTGGATTTGTTAAACACAATCAAGACAGACTTTGCTAGTTTTTAATTACAGTCTTTTCTAATCTCAGCTGTTGCCATAACTCTGGATCGACATGAGAAAGAAAATTCCCACTTGTAAAATAATGTTATTTTTTGACAGGATAACATACTGGGAAATGGAATTATTCCTTCTAATAGTTCCAACCAAACAAACCATTCTTAGCTACCTCAGGTGACATGGAGTGGATGGGCTTAAGCAGGGTGTGAACTTGTCTGCCCCTCTTGTTTCCAGGCTGATTTCAGAAGGATGGGTGCACACAGATATCCAGGGGCAGGACAGCAGCCTGGGCTGGGATTGCTTTTTCCATAGACTCATTGCAGCGTGCTCTTCATGGACAAATGTCCCAGGAGCAAGGGAAGGATCCTGGCAGAGGGAGGGGCACGGATTGTGGTTTCAGACAGGAGGAGGATGGTGGCTGGAGCCCTTGCAGCAGCAAAGGGCACTGCAGGTCCCGAGCAGCTGCTGTCCTCAGCCACTTCATGAACCCCAGAGAGCTCCTCCAGCTGTGCTCCTGCACCCATCTCCCTCAGCCTCTGAGAACACTCTCAGGCTTTCTGTTTGGAAGCTCTGGGAGCAAGAAGCTCTCAGACAGTGATGGTTTAATAATTCTGACCCACTCACTGGTTTGCACCTGCTGAAAATGCACCAGCAGCAGAATAAGCAAGGGGTGGGTGGATGTCCTGTGCAGGGACAGGGGACAAGCTGCCTCCAGGCTCCCAGTCCTCCAGGAGCTCCTGCTGCCTCTGAGCACACTGAGAAACCACAGGATAACCCGTTGGAGCAAAAGCAATTCCAGGTTAATGGCCCCGTGTTCTGTTCTCCCAGGCTGTTTAAAAACCAGTATTGAGAAAATGGTCTGCTGAGTTTGGGAGCCTTGTTGGGGATTGCGAGAGAAAATGAAAGAAAATATAAAATTGTGGCTTTATGTGATGACCAGTAATCGATTTCTTTTTATTTGTACATCTGAGCAAGGCTCTAAAACGGAAAGATTGAAAAGAATGGTGATTTCTGTTAGCTGAAGGACAGGGAAGTGCTGTTACACTGTGTGGATAATGGCAAACATGCTGGGATTTATAGAGGAGTGAGAGGCACAGCCACACCTGCTGGGCTCTGGGTGCTCCTTTGGGAGCTGGCTTTCTCCTGTTCTGCTGGGGAATGAGGTGTCCAGGGTTGGGGGCAGATTTGGCTCTGGGTTTACTGGCTGGCTCACCTGCTCTCACAAGAACCTCGTGTAGGGGTTCACAAGTGGTGGCCTGTCCATGAGCACGTGGGGAGAGCTGGAAGGAGCTTGGCCTGGAGGTGGGAAATGGCCAAGCTTCCAGGGGAATGGGATGTTGCAGCAATTGGTCAGAAACTGAATTATCAGAAGCTGCATTTGTCAGTTCAGACATTTGTCTTGTGTTGGTGCTGAAGTACCTGTGCTCTGTTTGTAATCCTAAATCATCCTTTGAGGAACATCCACTACAGATGTAGAAACTTATCTTCACAGGGCTGAGTATCTGTGAGACTGTGAACGGGAGAAGTGATTAATTCTCCTCCAAATGATTGAAATGTATTTCTTCTGATGTCTTTAGGTGTTAAAAATTAGTAAATGAATTCGAGCTTCAATGCAAACTTGTGTTGGAGGCTGATTGCATAATCTAGCTACAAAGTTTAAAAAAATAATTAAAACTCACACCAAACCAAACAAAAAAAAGTCATGGGAGCCTTAAACATTGCCATGTATATTGCAGGGGAGTAAATGATGGGAAGGGCTGTTTTGGCAGGTGATTGAAGGCACAAAATGCCACATATGAATCTTAAATTGCATCAGCAGATTTACCCCATGGCTTTGGGTGGAATCAGTGTTAGTCAGAGGCTGCAGAGCCTGAGCCACATCACTGTCAGGCTGACTTTAGTCACTGAGAGCTGGAGGAACCCAAACACTGAGTTAAGCTGTTCCTGAATTTTGAAATTCGGAGCAGAGTGCAGACCTCATGTTTCCTCTGTCACGATGGGACAGAGGTGTGCCTGAGGAGGGGCTGGAGCCCAGGGGGTGTGTTGGACGTGGTGGCAGCTCAGTGCCAGCCTGCAGCTGAGCCCTGTCCCCTGTGCCACCTCCTGCACCCCTGTGGCAGTGCAGGGACCTCCTAAAAACCTCTGGCAGTTCCCATCTGCTCTCAGGGGACGGGGCTGTTGTGTTTCTGCTGCACCTTGGAACAGGAATTTGGGGCAGCTGAGCTCCTGCCCCAGCCCTGTGCCATGGGTGAGTGCAAACCACAACAAGACCGTAGGGAGAGGTTCCTTCTGTGCTGTTCAGGTTTTTCTGGAGCCTGGGAAGGTCGGAGTAGGACAGATTCGTGGAGCCTTGTGGGCAGGATCGTGTTGGAAGAGCCAGGAGCAAGCTCTGTTCAAAAAGCTTTGTTGAGCAGAAATGAATCCAGAGAGATTCCTTCATATTCTTTCATATTTCACTGGTTAATTCTCTGAAGAAAGAGAGATCACGCAGAAAGAAAAGAGTGGTGGGAATGGAATCTGGGACACTCTCTTAATAATTTCCTCCATTTCCTTCTTTTGCTTCTGCTGGAAAAAGCCAGCTATCCCAAGGCAGGAGGCAGCAATTCCTCCTGTGTGAGCATCTCCCCTGCCCGGGGTGACACTCATGCCCTGCACTCAAATCTGGATTGAGTGGATTGAGTGGATTGAGTGGATCTCGTGTGTTTTTCCTGTCACAAAATCCATCTTTGGCATGTCCTGGCTGCTTTGATCATGGCCCACCAATGTTTGCAGTGATGTTCTCCACCTTTCTTTTGAATTGTTCACCATCCAAGTGGTTTGAGGGTGCCCCCATGAGGACCTGTGCCCTGTGGGGTGTTAGCAGGGTACATCCCACGCTGGTGAGGTGCCTCGTGTCTGGATTGTGCTGTGTTTCCAAAATCTCGAGTATTTCACAGGAGTTACCACCTTTAAACCCAAAATCCAGCTGGTCCTGGCCATGCAGCTGCTGGCACAGTGTTGGTAGCAGGAATCAGAACAGGCTGACCTTGTCTTTTCTCCTTAGGATTAGTAACTTACTCCTTCCTGAACACAGCCTGGCTTCTTTTTGCTTAACCACTCCGTGGGATCTTGTCAGAAAGTGACCCCACAGCATTCACTTTAAGCCTCAGGGGTGCAGAAGAATCAAAATCAATCTTCTGAGACCTCGAGAAAGATTTGGGGGGGTAAAAAGTGCATTTTTGTACACATACACACCCTCAGTTAACTGTCAGGCTGGATGCTCACAGGTTAAATGAGGATTTTCAGTTTAATGGCTCCTTCTTCCAGAGGTGCCCACTCAAAGAGCTAGGAGATATCGATTATTTTTTTATGATTTCCTAGAAGAATGCTGCGTCCTACGAAATTTGATTAGGTGGATTTATCATGGATGACTTGCTGTGCTGAGCCTTGTTTAATGTTTGCTGGCACAAACACCAGGGATGCAGGGATGTGTGCTGTGTGGTGCTTAAAGATTCTCCAAGCTTTCCCTCAGATGTGACCCCTTGCCTGATTTTGTGACTCCTCTGTGTTTTAGTGAAACAGTCCCAATTTAATGATCTGGGGTGCAGAAGATCTTTGTGCTGTAAAGCTTTTTTATTGTTTTCTTTCTACGCTCTGAACAAATGGCAGCAATTAAACTGCTGTTTCACAGTTCCGAATAGTGCTTAAAACACGGGTGAAACTTGGGTCCTTTCACGTTTGCAAACACTGTATTTTGCAATATGTCTGTGGTTGCTGGGCTTGAGGAAAGCTTTGTGTCCATGTCCATTGCATTCTCGCTCCTCATCCAGAGCACTGCGCTTTAACTCCACGAACAGAGAACAGCCTGACTGGTGCAGAGTAAGATCCAAGCCTAAAGCTCCATTTCCATAGGGATTTTAACCCTCAACGTTTCAGCTTTTGCCTTCGTTCCGCGTGGCAAGGCAAACCCCGAGCCTTCAATTGGCATTTTGATCTTAACCCTGCAGCAAACCTCTGATTCTCCATTGTGGCAGCTCCTCACCGTCATTCTGATGTGTGCATTTAAAACCTGGCACCACTCCCCTCTGTCCCCGGCATCCAGAACTGACAGCCGTGCCTCAAATTTCAGTCCCCGTCCTCGTGAGTGTCCAATATTCCTGTCAGCACCTTAAAAAGCCCCTTTCTCAACAGCTGGTGGTTTGACTTTGTGTTTTTCCTTGTGTCGTAGGTCTTTAAATACTCTGCACCAGTTTTGCTGTCCAGCTCCATTGTACCATTCCCAGCTAGCTGTCCCTGCCACACACTCAGAGTACAGGTAAGAGTAGACACGCTCCACCCATGCTGCTTTTTTTGGAGAGAGACCTGATGTTGCCATTTGACATGAGACAAGCAGTCAGTTGCTTAAGTTTTAAAAGGAAAGGAAAAAAAAAAAAAAGAAGAATATTGAGAATATTGGAATAAATATCCAATATTTTTGATGTCTCGCAGGGTAGTTGTGAACAGAGCCATCACTGCAGCCAGTCCTTCTCTCAGGCACTCTGGAATTACTCTGAAATGAGTGTCACGTGCTTTAAGAGGCACATCCCCCTGGAAGGATAGGGAAAGGGAGCTGCAGGTTTAGTTCTCACGTGACAAATACGCTGAAATATTTATATAATTTATGGAGAATATTGGTGTTGTTCTGAGCAACACTTATTTTTAACCCCTGCCTATTCCATGCCAGTAGCTGAGGAATCCATCCACGTGTTTAACCCTCTGAGGGTTAAAGGCATGGACCTGCCCAGGGCCCAGCACTGCCTTGGATTTGAATGAAATAAGAGGGTTTTTAACACATCCAGGCTCTCGATGCCAAGCAGAGTCTGCCCTGAATAGATCAAAAATATATGTTTTCAGCTCATAATGCTTCTTTTAACATAGATGCCTTTACTATCTATGTGTTCTCTTTGATCCAGTGTGGAGAGCAGCAATTACATCCCACAGTACAATTCATTGTCAGTGCCAGTGTTTATTGTAACATCTTAGAGAAGCATCAAAGGGCAGCTAATCTAAGTCACTGGAAATGTGAAAACTGTTAAAAAACTGTGCATGCCGTGGAGAATATTGTCTTTAATTTTTACTTCTGCTATTAGTGATCGCCTTAGTGATAATTGCCAGCTCATGAATAAATATTAATATCAAAATATTGGAAGCCTGGTGCTGAAAAATCAAAATCGCTTTGCACGGGTAATAAGGAAAGACAAAAGCAAACAAAATGAATCCTAAATCTGTAAATGCATAAACATATTTCTGGTTTGGATATTTCATCCCGTAGTTCTCTCTGACCATGCATGCTTGGATTCACCCTGTTGGTTTATGTTGCAGCATCTGTTGTGTGTTTGGTTTTTTTCTCCCATCAGAGCCCTTCGTTTGTTTGGTGGCAGTGAGTCCATAGTTGGGTTGTAAGACAGCTCAATATTCCTTTGCTGAGGAGCAGGGCCTGAAAACTATTCAATTCCCTGCTTGCTTTTTAGAGAGGCTTTTAGTTTTCCTGTGTCCTTAGTTGACAGTGCTTTAATTTTAAGGATCTTCCTGTGGGGATGTTGATGGGAAAACCAGCTGTTCCTTGGATGTCTCAGTATCTTGCTCCATGCAGGGAATTATTTTTATCCGTAATATTTCTTCTGCAATTAAAGCTTAGAGCAGCAGAACTCCGTGCTTGAAAACCCTCAACTTCTCCAGCTTTTTGGTTTTTTTGTGCAGTGAAAATGTGAATTCCCTGCTCTGGATCTGTAAAGGCTGTGCAGTTCTCAGTGCCCGAGGTGTGCCGTGGGACCTTCAGCTGATGGTTCAGGGCTGGGGGGTGGAAGGAGCTCTTCCCTGGCCTTGTTTGCTCTCAGGGGAATTTTGGGCTCGGGGGGACCTTGTGGCTCTGCACAACTCCCTGACAGGAGGGGGCAGCCGGGTGGGATTTGGGATCTGCTCCCAGGGAACAGGGACAGGAGGAGAGGGTACGGCCTCAGGCTGGGCCAGGGGAGGCTCAGGGTGGACACCAGGGAAAAATTCTTCACTGGAAGAGTTGTCAAACCCTGGCACAGGGTGCCCAGAGGAGCTGGGGCTGCCCCTGGATCCCTGGCAGTGCCCAAGGCCAGGGTTTGGAGCAGCCTGGGACAGTGGGAGGTGTCCCTGCTCAAGGCTTTAAGGTCCTTCCAGCCCAAAGCAGCTGGGTGCTGTGAATAGGAGAATAAGGAGAGGTGCAGCCAGTCTCTCCCAGGGACAGGAGGCA
The DNA here is from genome assembly GCA_013397055.1 of Pachycephala philippinensis. NCBI lineage: Eukaryota > Metazoa > Chordata > Aves > Passeriformes > Pachycephala > Pachycephala philippinensis. The sequence continues at coordinate 11,336 of VWZT01008120.1, read as the reverse complement.
ACTAAAACAAATTTCAGTAAGGAAAATTCCAGTCAGGTACAAGGCAGGAGAGAGGGAATTTCACCATGAGCAGGGTCAAATGTTGAATCAGAGGCCAGGAGAGGAAGTGGTGTTTCTTCCTCAGCCAACTCTGAGCAGGGACTGGACTGGACTGTCCACACCTCCACAAGTCCCTTCTAACACAAATTATCCCTCATCCCACTCTGTTCTTGGGAGGAATAAAAAGAGCTGCACAATAGAATATGTTATTCTACAGAATTTAATTTCCAATTACGCAGCGCTGTGAACGCTGTCCCTGCTCCCAGATGTGCTGCTGTGCTGGAGCCAGGCTGTTCCAGTTGTTCTCATGGCAGGAATTGGTTTGGTTTACCCATAATTTCAATTTCTGGAGTTATTATACCCAAACTGCCATCCCCACAACTCTGAGTCGAGTGCAAATGATGCACCTGTTTTTTAGGGGACCTGTACATGGGGATCCCATTGCTGTGAATGAAAATGAGCTACTCCAGCTCTAACAGGATTGGGTTTTGCATTTCTACATGCACTTAATGGTATTAAATTTAGCTTTTAGTCTTCCCATTTATCAATTTATAAATAGAAATCGTTGGAAACAAAACTAACAGACGTGGATGCTTTGGTCTAGCTTCAGTTTTGAGGCTTTATTTAGAAAATACGCAGAGGGATTAATTTTGTAGCCCAGAATTAAAAATTAAATTTGCTCTGAAAGAAGCAATTAATGAATGCACTACAGTGAAATCTGGAGCATCTCTGATTTGCTGTTAGCTAATTGCTGGATGTTTTATTCACTCCAGCAGTTTTATTTCTAGTCGAGACGATCTTTGGCATCTGTTTTGAATTGTTAATAGGGAAATAATGCATTTTTAATAACTGCAGCTATTGCAGTAATCCCTCGCTCATTTTACAATGCTCAAAATAGACAGAAATAATACAAGTTATCTTGCATTCTCCTATGACAAGGGAAGTCTTGGGCAGCCTGAGCATGTAGTGTGTTTCCAGCTAGATACTTGTCTGGGTTCCAGTCAGCCCATATGCCTCCTCTGCTTGCTCTTTTCGGGTTATTCCTGCTTAGGAATTAATCCCTGCTCAAGGCTTTGTCTGTAACTTGGCTTCTCTGACTCCCTTCCCCTTCCTGCCTCCTGAGTAGAGCCTTAAAAACAGCGTCCTCTGGTTGGAAGCTGCAGATCCCACGAGCTGCTCTGGGTTTGTCAGAGATCCTTGGAATGCAGATTTTGGATCTGGTGCCAAGGGCAAAGCAAAGGAAACGTGGGACAGCCTGGAGAGGCTTCCAAAAGTAGAAATGCAGCTAGTCCTGTACTTCAGTGGCTCTGGCTTGATCCAGCTGCGTCATCATCATCATCCCAGAGGCCTCACAGCTGGAATCTGAGCAGAGCAAAGCCCAGAGATGAAATGGAGAAAGGGAATTTCAAAGGGAATTTCATCAATTCTGTGCCTTGTCTGAGGAACAGTTTGTTCCCAGCATTTTCTAAACACGCTTTCTATGGCTTTAAACTGATAAAGAGTAGGTTTAGAATAGGTTTGATGAAGGAATTGTTCCCTGTGAGGGTGGGGAGGCCTTGGCACAGGGTGCCCAGAGCAGCTGTGGCTGCCCCTGGATCCCTGGCAGTGCCCAAGGCCAGCCTGGATGGGGCTTGGAGCAGCCTGGGATAGTGGGAGGTGTCCCTGCCATGGCAGGGGTGGGATGGGATGAGCCTAAAGGTCCCTCCCAACCCAAATCAGTGGGATTCTGTGACATCTTCAGGCAAACTTCAGTCAGAGCCTCAGCCCATCTGAGGTCACACCTCTCACACAGCAAAATTCCATGTACAGAAGTGCCCGTGCTGGGGCTCCCCAGCCCCATTCCTGCCTGGATTCCCTGTGGATGTGGAACAGGCTGATGTGTGCAAACTCCAGCTGTGGACAGATTTGCTCACCACTGATGTCTGAGCACCTTTCCATCCCCTGTGTTTATTCATAACCATGATCTCCTTGTTCTGATTTGCATGGAATGTTGGCTGTCACTCATTCCCATCTGCATCCGCTCTGCCTCCCATCCTTCTAATCTCAAATTAGATGCCCTTATCATGTCCAAAGACCGTTTTTAAAGTTGTGAAGCTAGAGATTTTTCTTTTCTTTTCTTTTTTTTTTTCCCCAGTGAGACCTGTGAAAACAAAATGATAATGCAAAGGATGTTATAGTACCAAAGAAATCCCATCATTTTCTTGCAGTCTCTGCCTGCTTAATGTTTAATCAGCACCTCTGGGAGGTAAAACCATCATTCTGAAAACACCGTACTTGTGTGAAATTTTAATGTGGAATCTTTGTTTCACCAGGTAATGTTGGCTTACATGCAACAAACCACTGTGTGGACCATGATAGAAGGATTGATTTGTGCTGTTTCTTTCTGTCTGAGCCCTGGGGAGGCTTTGGAGCTGTTTTGCCACCATAACTGGTTACCACAGAGGCTCCCCCTGCAACCATGCCGAGCTTTCAGATGCTTCTGTCGTGTATTAGAGTGGTTTGGTTTTCCTTAACTCTTCTCAAGAGCACAGTGGGAATCCTTGCACACTAGCACAGCCAGGGAAAACTGGGAAATAGCTTGTATCCCTCAAATGAAAAATATCTCTTTATAGATAAATGTGCTTTGCAACTCTCAGTTTGTTTTTTCCCTGCTGCTGGGCACTGTACTCTTCCCTGAGACACAAAGCAAATACTTGATGTGTCCTCCCTTCAGACATCTCCAGGGACACCCCACACCCTGCAGCAGAACCCCAGCCCTGTGGTAGCTTCCAGTCAATGCTTAGTCACAGGTGGAGACATATCTGAAGGAGCTGCACTCCAGAATTCCTTTCAGTACTGCTATGACTATTCATTGACGTTTTCTACCAAAAAAACATTGAACAGGAATCTAATTTCTACCTGCAATTGCCTAGCTATACACCTCAGCGTGTTTAAGCACTCTCTAGAACATGCAGAGATACAAAATCTTGATGATATTTTAATTTTCAAGCTGAGCAAAGGAGTGAGAGCAGCACGGCCCAGAGCAGCAGCACGCTGCCCAGAGAGGCAGGATGCAGATGGACAGAGCAAACCAGATCCAAACCATGACCAAATCCCACCCCAAGTCAGTGTGAGGTTCAGCTGATTACATAAGGCATCTGTGCTCACACCCTATGGCAAAGGAAAGCTGGCATAATTAGAGTAATACTTGTAATTTTCCACTTGATGCCTACGTGATCCAGGGAGGGCAAACGATGGGCTGTGCTCCTGCACACAGTGGGGAGAGCTGGCAGAATAGCAGGAGATTTGGTGTTGGATTTTCTTGTTTTTCTCCCTCCATTGTGTTCCTTTCCATCCTCCTCCTCCGGCCTGTTCTTTACTTTAAAGGAAATGCCCTCGTGGTTGTGTCACTGGTTCAGGGCCCTGCTGGAGCCTCCTGCCATGCCAGCATCTCCCTCCCTGCCATAAAGCACTTCTAGCATTACAGATGTGGGTATTCCAAACTGCTCCTGCCTTCTGGCACCATTCATGACGCTGGCAACTCCTCACGGAGACAGAGCTCTTCCTTGGACCTCGGGAGGGAAGGGGGAGTGGAGAGCAGAGCTGGGCACCACCAGGATTTATTTCTGTGTGTGAGGGGGGATGCATCTGTTCTGCATTTCCAGCAGAACATGGGCAGTGAAAATACCCAGAGAAAGTTTTGAGCATGTTAAAAACACAGGAGCTGTGGCCACGTTAGGCTGGGTATGTGTACAACTGCTTAATGTAATTTTTTTAATGGGAAGAACAGAAATGGCCCTTTCAAAGCAGGGTTTTTCTCAGGGTTTAAGTGGTCAGCGTTGGCCTTGGCTCGCTGGGCTGTTCTGCCCTGTGTGGAGAGTCCTGTCTCTGAGGTGGAAATGGGTTAACTGGGTGGTGCTTACCAACAACTCTCACTATTTGTGGATTTGAAAACAAAAGCAGATTTCAAGCTGAATTTTCCTAATGCTGTTCCCTGTGATTCTCTTCCTCTGTCTCTCTTCTTTCTTGCCCCCCCCCTTCCTCGGCAGGGAAGATAATGTCCTGCACCAGTTCTGCTGTCCACCTTCGGGGTCTAGTAGCCCATCCTCAAGATGACAGCGAAGCTGGGGGTCGCTGGGTGCAGTCAGTGCTCCACCTGTACAGCCCACCTCTCCTCTCCTCCCTTTCTGGTGTGTATGGACTGGCACTGCACGCATGCCGTGGGATCCCCGTGCTGCCAGTTTGGGTCATTCCTCCTCTCCAGGCCTCCCCACAGCTCTCTCCTCCTGCCCAGTGCTGAGAACACACGCCAGCTGTAAACAGACTCCTCAAATGCACAGTTTATTTTGAACTAAAATAAACGGTTCCATCAGTCCTGAGGTGTGGCGTGAGTTTTGTTGCTGTGTGTGCGTGGCTGTGTGCTGTGGAGGGCACAGCCTGACGGGATTTTCTCTCTCCCAGATGTGGGGTGGGAGGGCAGCTGCTGTGAGAGGCTCTGTCACGCTGTTTAAGTTTGGGCAAACACCAAAATGTGCCGTTTTATGGATGTTACTGCACAGAGATTAACCCTTCTTCTTTTCCTTGGCGCTGGTTCTGGGGAGCCAGCACATTTCTGTTGTGGCAGCAGATCCTCTCTCTGTGTCTGCTCCCATCCTGAGCTGCTCTGAGTGTGCGCTGCCGGAGGGCAATGAAGGACTCAGAGACACGAGTGTGGGCAGCAGAAAGGAATGAATTAT
>VWZT01008119.1:109095-130221 GCA_013397055.1 Pachycephala philippinensis | reverse complement strand
CCAACCTCAGTGATTCTGGGATGCTGTGACTGGTCCAAAAAGGGCTCTGCACAGCTTAGTGGGACTCCAGGTGGGTCTTGGCTCGTGTTCATTTGACACAGAGGGTTTTGGCTCTCTGTTGGCCGGCAGGACCAGGTAATGACCCCATTGCCAGCTCTGAAATAACCCAAACAATTCTCACTTTGCCAAGGGCTGCGCATCCCACTCAGACCTTAAATCCAGGAGCTCCAATACCGTGTGAGCTGGAGCCAGAAGCAGCCTTCCCGCAAAAGATAAACCTCCCCACTGCAGCCCTGTGTCCCAGGGGAGGCAGTGCCAGGGCAGGGGGCAGGGGACTTTTCCTTTTTCTATGGAAAGCTGGCAGGTGCAGGAGCCACCAGCATGGAGAGCTCTCCAAGGGCACTCAGTGCATCCAGTACAACCCTTTGCCGAAAAAAAATGAATCAGGTAAGCCCAGCCTGAGATGAATTGAAGGGAAGTGTGATCCATTCACTGGTGGAGTGTGAGTGATGTCCACAGCCAAATTCTCTGAGTAAACTCTCCATCATGGATTATTCATTCATCTCAGCTGCTTATGAGGAAAGAGCAGAAAGCTGAAAATGTTCCAGGGCCAATTATTTATTGAAGGGATGTTCTCCTTGGCGGGCTCAGAACACTCAAGCACCGTGTTTATCCTGCTTTCCTTGGGAGAGGCTGGATCGGCAGAAATCGGAAAATCTCTGCCGGTGCTCAGGCTGAATTTCCCTGTGTTGAGTTTCATCACCTTTATTCATAGCTCCACCGCTTTTGGGCCATTCTGGACAATATTTCTTCCTTTTCAGTGTTTACACCCTCCGGATATTCCTAGACAGCCATTATATTCCCCATTAGTCTTCTCCTGGCCTGGCTGTATTTCCTTATTTTAATCTTCCCCCATCATCAGTCCCTCCTGCCCCTTCATCATCTGTGCCTCTCTTCCCTGAATTCCCTCTGATTTGCCGACATCACTCTTGTTTATGATTCTGAGATCTCATTTAGCATTTGATTTCTGCCAAAAATAAAATTGAGCTTGATTGTTTTCGCTGATGACTGAAGGAGACATGAATTGTTGCTTGGAAAACAGTCCTTGAGACAGCAATATGTGAGGGAGGGGAAAGCAAGGCAGCTCCATCAGGCAGACAAACACCCAGATGATGTCGGCTCCGGCTCGATTGGATCTCGGGAGCCGGGACGTGCTGACAGTAATAGCCCCCACTATTGGAGTGTTTAGCTTTTAAACAGAAATGGGAGTTATAACTCAGGCCCTGGCATAAATCACCAGGCCAGGAAAAGCTCCCAGGTACAGGCCTGCACAATAAACTGGGCTGAAATTCCTTGTCCTTGGGGAAACGGGAAAAATTGCGGCTTCCTTTGTGTGGGAAAGTTGGGGAGGGGTCGAGTCAGATCCAGAAGTTTGGTCACTGAGACCTTCAGCTGGGAAAGTCACAATGGGTTTTGGCAGGGAACGCCTGGATTGCCATGGAGTTGGAAAAGAAAGGGGTGAAGGGCAAAGTGAGACTGCAGAAGGATCTTCATCCCGGGAGGGGATCCAGCCTGGCCACCCTGAGAACAGCACTGGGACTGGCACTCACTGCCCACAGCTCTCAGGGCTGTCCCTGGGCAGGAGTCTGCCTGTACCTGTACCTGCACCTGCACCTGCACCTGTACCTGCACCTGTACCTGTACCTGTACCTGTATCTGTGATGCCTAAAGAGGCCAACCCAGAAACAGAGACTGGACAGGAGTAAGGGAATAAAGGTGGATATTTATTGGAAAGGCCTTCAGAGGCACACCCTGGGCAGGCCAAAGGCTGCACCCAAGATGGACCCCGAGTCACGAGTTCTTCACACTTTTACAGCTTTGGTCCATTTGCATCTCAACCCAATTTCACCAATTAAACTTTAGCTAATGATGGAATTTCCCCTCAGCTTGCCCCCCTTCTCAAGATGCTGGGTTACACATTTTGGGCCTAGGCCGGGCTGGGTGTCCTTGGAGAGCAGCCTGGAGAGGCTTTGTTCTGTCTGTCTCAGCATGAGAGAGCAGCAGCTCCCAGGCTCCAGGACACTGCAGAGTTACACACTGGGAATGCAGGATTTGAAAAATATAAAAGTTAAAACCTAAGGCATCACCTGCACCCATATCTGCACCGACACCTGCACCTGGATGGAGCTGTGGGGTGGTGCTGAGGTTCTCCATCATTTCTGGCCATCAGGTGATGTAATTTCTCTCTCTAAATGCAGGTTTAGGGACCCGGTGTTGCTCATCCCGAAGACCAAAAGCTGGATGGCTTCAGCCCGTGACTCTTCCAGGCGTCTCCCCGTGATTTCCCTGAGGAGGACTGACCTCCCTGCCAGTCCCACCCAGCGACTGGCACTGTCCCCCGGGATCTCTTCAGCCACCACTGGGACAGTGCTGCTGCCACACGTGGGATCACAGAAGGCTTGGGATTGGAAGGGACTTCATCTAGTCAGACTATTCTGTGATTCCATGGTTTTACTCCCTTGGGAAGTCACTGTGTGTGTCCGTGCCCTGGGAACCCCCCGGGAGGCAGAGTGTGGGTCTGGGTGGATGGAAGGGAGCAGCAGTGACCACCCCGTATCCATGCAGGAGCAGGACCTGGGGCTGAGAAGCAGGTCAGGGAATGCTGTCCCCATTCTGGAGCACATGGAAATCCCCCGGATCTGAGATCCACATAAACCCACAGAGCAGGTGGGGGCTGGTTTCCACTGGGAAGCAGCTACCTTCCAGGGAGACCCCGAACAGAGGATCTGTATCCCCGGGGGATTTCCATTTAAATGCTCCTTGGCAAAATCCCCTTAAAAAGCTGCTGATGACTCGTGGAAAGCTTTGGAAAACATGCTAATTACTGGGAAACAATGCAGCATCTCCATGGCTAGAGCCCCTCTGCTTCCCTCCCTCCCTTCCAGAGGCATTTCCATGAGAAGGGCAGCTTTGTCTCTCCGGACTGTTCGTGCTGCTTATTCCTGCACCTGAAGGCAGGCTCCAAAGTGTGGGATCCCTCAAGGCATCTCCACAGCAACCCCCGCTCCCTCCCCCGAGCAGGGCTTGGGACAGGGAGCTCCTGTCACCCCCGGGAGTGGGACAATTAGGGACAGGATTCATTAACGTTATTACTATGCAAGGCGTGTGCTGCAGCAGCATCCCAAAGCTCCCGTCGGGATCAGGTATCCCGTGTGCTGGGGGTGTGTAAAGCTGCTGTCAGACACAGCCCCTGCCTCTGGAAACTGCTTGGTTTCCCCAAGGAACACGTGTTTCAGCCGTGGGGAGGACCCCGGGTGTCTCTTTGCCGTCACCTCCCACCGCTCCGACCCCACCAAGGGCTCTGTTCCAACGGGAGCGTCAGCTCAGGAATCAACTCCCTGCACTGTGGAAAAAGCCATGGTACTTGTTGTGGCTTCATTTCCATTTGGTTTGTTTTGCTGTGGCGGAACTGGAATGGGATGGATGGGATTTCATCCCTTCCCATGGGCAGCAGGGGCCTTTGGCTGGGGGATGAAATATCCATGAGCTTCCCCAGCCAAAGACAGGAAAAGCGTCAGAGAGAACTTTCTGCTCCTTGGACCATCTTGCAAGGACTAATGATCCCTCCCGATGAGAGGGAGCAGGAGGGAAGGGGAGAGGACCCTGGTTTTAAAAATAACAGAAATACCTGTAAGGAAAGCCCGAATTCTGAGTGTCTGTGCCCCATGATCCCTCTGCTCCTCGTGCCGGCGTCAGAGCCCTCCTTCGCTCAGGCTTTTGGAGACTTGCCCCGTGAGTCATCATCTGAATCCTAAATAATTCATTGGGGTAGGGATCTACAGAGACATTCCGGGCTTGCTCAGGAGCAGTTGGATGTTTTCCTATTGCTCAGGGGGACAGGGACAAGGCAATGCAAAAGGAGGGAGCCGTGCAGGGAGAGAGCGGCACGGCTGAGCCGCACTGCGGGAACACGGAGCGTTCCCACCGGCCGGGGGACAGCCAGGAACACACACAGCAGCGACAAGATGGCAACAAAGCAGGGGGATGGCAGCAGCTCCAGTCCCCGGGATGGCAGCGGGCAGCCAAGGCTGGCAGAGCCATCCCTGCAGCAGGTGCTGTGCCAGGCGTGTCTGCGAACAGGGAGTGGGATGTGCCTGGGACATTCAATACCCAGGCCAGGAGAGGTTTCTAGAGGAAACAATCCCATGAACGCTCACTTCCCCAGACCCAAATTCCTCCTTTTTCCTAGAGAGGCAAGACCAACATGGCTCTTTGCATCGCTGTGCATCCGAGCAAGGGATTAACCGTGCACGGTGCCTCAGTGCAGACTGGAACCCGTCCAGGAAGTCAGCACCCTGGCGCTGCCTCTCCCTCTAAACGCTTTGGCTTCCTGCAGGAAAATGAAATCCATTAACAAGTTCCACCCCTGCTCGGAATTCAAGGCTAGAACTGTCAATGCTTTGGGAAGGAGCTAAATGGGGGGATTTCCATAACAATCAGCAGCTACAGCATTAATCCATAGTCATATTAACCTGGGATGACAAGGACACGTCTGGCTGTTCTCTCTAATGTAATCTGCCATTGTACCCGGCCCCACTGAGCCCGGCTTTGTGCCGGGCCTGGGCTGGGAGGAGCTCCTCTCCCCGGCTCTGGGCACAGCTCAGAAACGAGAGAGGGGAACACAGACAGGGGAAAGCATTAAAATGCTGTTCTTGTGTGAGTGTGCCTAATGTGGGTGTGAGCACGAGTGTGTGTGTGCGGTCTCTCCCTGTGCCGTGCGTGCCCCAGGCTCTGTGCCCTGTGCACTGAGGGGTGTTGGTGTTGGGTCTTTGTGAGGTGTCAAATATACCCAGCAAACCGAGGGAAACAGCAGAAATTCCGGTGTGGGATCGGGGCTGTGTGAGGGAGTGTGGGGATGTAGCACCAGGCAGATGTGTTGGTGTTCAGCGTGTTGTGGCCGCTGGGCTCAGTCCCTGTGGATCTGCTGGCACAGGGGTGCTGCCGTGCCAGGCCCTCACAGGTGGTGCTGGTGACGATCCCAGTGGTGCCAGGGCAGCTCAGGGGGATGGCAAAGGGCGTCCGGCCCCTCTGCTCCTTTAGAGCGCTGGCAGCACGTCCCTGCAGGACTGGGCAGCCCCCACTGGCCCTGCTCTTTCCCTCTTTTTGCTGTATTGGCTTTCCACTGGCCCTGCTCTTTCCCTCTTTTTGCTGTATTGGCCTTCCTACAAGCAGCACCTTCTCTGGGTGAGGAAGGTGCCCTGAGCCTGCTGCAGGATTAGGACGTGGATACAGACCCACAGTGCCGGGACACCCCACCCCAAATGAGCCTCATTTCTGGCCCTCCTCTTTTCGAAAGTCTCCCAATCCATTCCATGATTTCTGTGTTACTATTTAGTTCTTTTGTAAAGGGGGTGGAAATCGGAAACTCTGATTCACCAGGATCTTTGCACAGAAACTTCACACGCTGGAACAATTAATTATCCATTAAACCCTTTGTCTGTGTCGTTGCATTGTTCCAGTCTCCCATTGAAGCCCCTCAGCAAGGCAGTCGGGCTGCCAGCCTTCGAGTGTGGTTAATCAACTAACGAGCTTAGAAATACAATAGACACAGCAACACGGTGTTCTCCGAGCGCCACGATGCCCAGGGGTCTCCAGCCACTCCAGAAAACATGGAATTATCCATGGTTTGGTCCCACTGCGGGCCTGCAGAGCTGAATGAGACACGGTGCTAGCAGATGTGGCACTAAAACACTTCTTTTACCAGCTCCAGCATCATGGAATCATGGAATGGTTTGGGTTGGAAACCCCATCTTGTAGCACCCCTTGCCACGGGCAGGGACACCTTCCATGATCCCAGGTTGTTCTAACCCCTGTCCAACCCGGCCTTGGACATTTCCAGGAATGGGGAGTCCACAACATCCTTGGGCAACCATGTCTGAGCACCGGTGGCCAGGTCACACCGGGCGATGGGGACAGCGCCCAACAGGGCAACAGCTGCAGGGCAGCACTGCGGTGTGAGGTGGATTTAATGGGGAAAAACTGCTGAGAAACTGGGAAAATTTCAGCTTAGCTGAGGTTAGAGGTGACGCTTGTGTCTGGAAAGGTGTTGCTGTGTGGCTGAAGTCTGGGAAAGCGGCATTGGAGGGAAGCAGGTGGAGGCATGAGATCTTTGAGGATACTTTTTAATGGTAGAAATTTTGTCTCCGTTGTATTTAGGCCTTAATTACAGCAGCCATAAAGGTGTTTATTTCCTGGCGACGAATGGCGGGCCAAGGAGAGAACTCTCTCATCAGCTCTTACAAGTTTCAATTACTTTTTCTCAATTATGTTTATGTTTTCCTTGCAGCTTTCGGGAACAGCCTGTGGGCAGAGGCACTGTTCCCAGGAGGACGGAGAAGGTCAGGAGACCAGGCCACAGAGTCTGGAGAGCTTTGGCCAAGGTCAAAGCGGACAAAGAACAAAAATTTAATTGCAAAAGTGGATGGAGGGGCCTTTAGATGACCACCAGCCAAACCTTGAGCTTTCAGGGCAGTTTTTTAGTCCTGTCTTGCTGGCCTTCTTGTGCCAACCCCCCTATGGCCTTTGTGTGCCCATGGGACACTTCTTTGCCCTGGCTGGGACATGCGTGGCTGTGTCTGTCATGGGCAAAGGCTGCTGGAAAAGTCGCTGCTTCCATGTCCCTTTAACACAGCCACAGCCACGAGTCCCTCACAGGCTCTGGAACAACGAACAATGAGCGATAAAAATCCAGAAATCACTCCCAGGTTTAGTGTCCCAAAGTTGAAATTTTTCCACGACTGTGCCACAAACCCCCCAGCCTTGCAGCCCCGGAGAGCAGCAGAGATAAGAGCAACTATCAGCTTGAAGAGGCTCAGGCAGATAAGCATCTTGCCTTGGAACAGCCGATAAAGCTGCAAGCCGGGAGCAATCAGTGCCAGAGCATGGGAGCTTCGGGAGCCTGGGCTGGGAATGTCTCTTTAGAGACGGGCTGTGGATGTCCTGCAGTGTCACTGACCTGTGCAAGACACCTCCCCTCGTGCTGAATCCTTGTTCCCAGTCCTTCCCCTGAATGGAGCACAATGGGCTCACAGCTCTGCCCCTCACCCGGTCCTGTCCTTGCTCTGCCTCCCTCCGCTCTCCCAGGAATGCTCTGTGTGTAAAAGTCGTATCTAAGGGGGAAACGACAGTGAACTGGCCTCAAGCTGCACTGGGGGAGGTTGAGATTGGACATTAGGAATAATTTCTTCACAAAACGTGTTGCAAAGCATTGAACAGGCTGTCCAGGGCAGTGGTGGAGGCACCATCCCTGGAAGTGTTCAGAAACCCTGTGGATGTGGCACTGGAGGACAGGAGGACACAATTTAGTGGTGAACCTGGTGGGGTCAAGCTGTTAATTAGGCTTAATGATCTTAAAGGTCCTTTCCAACCTTAATGATTCCATGATTCTCTTCTGCGATGTCACTGGTTTCCTTCTCTGTGTGGATATGATCAATCTGGGATTCCCTCCTAATCCCGCCACAGAGGGTCCTAATCCATCCCATATCTCCTTTTGAAAGCTGCTGGGGAAAGAACCAAAAATATCCTTCCCTTTGCCCTGCAGAGGGGGAACCTCGGGGTGGGCAGGAGGCTGCTGAGATCCCAGCCAAGTCCTGGGAACACAACACAGAGAGTGAGGGAAGCTCTGGCATTCCTGGTGCTCCGCTGCCTCCAGCCCCACGGCCATCGCTGCCCCGGGTCCTCCAGCTGCGGGAGATCTTGGCACTGGGGGTGGCAGCCCTGGCCGGATGGATAAAGGTGCAAAAATGGGAACATGAACAGCTCCAGCACCGTTATTCCTGTTCCCTGCCCCAGATACTCCCAGGGCTTGGACACAGCCGTGGTACTGGGCAGGTGAGAACAGGGCAGCGGCACTGTGCAGGCAGAAACTCCTGCTGGGACACACAAGTGTCTCCCACTCTTACCCAGGGCCATTTCTATTTCGGTTTGTCTCTGGGGCAAACCTCTGAGGTTCCCCAAGTCCCCTCCTGCCCGGGGGTTCGTGTCCCTGGGTCTCCAGGCGGGAGCACAGAGCCCTGTGACGGCTGGAGCAGATTTGCTGACTCTGGCAGTGTTTTGTGCCGATGGCTCAGCGCTGTTCATTAATGGGGAAGGAACACGTCCCCGGCCCTCCCCCATTTCCAGGCCAGGTGGAGACATGATTTATTGCGCTCTTTAGTCATTATTCTCAGTTACCCAATTATGTTTTTTAAAGTTAAAAATGCAAGAACTTTGTTGCGGCTGCATCTGGGGATTCTGCAGCATCTGGAAGATGGTTAGGAAAATAAAACCCAGAGGAAACCAAGAACAACAACACCAGCAGCTTCTCGAGTGCTACCTGGCAGCGATGTCCCCGCCAGGTCACGGGGTGACAGAGCTCCCCGGGCCTTGACCCCAGGCCTGGCAGAGCCAAGTGGGGCTTACACCAGGCAGGGGCATGCCAGGATCTGGGGCATTATTTGTTCCTACTTAGCAAAACCTGCTCCTACCTAAACCTGGGACAATCAGCAGAGAGGGCTCAGCACAAGACACGTAAGGCTGTGGTGCTGCTGACTCAGCACTTCCCCTCACCGACTCCTCGAGCTCTGCCACACTGGGTTTGGAATCACTGGCTCATCAAGGCTGGAAAAGCCCTTTGAGACCATCGACTCCAACTGTTCCAAAGCCACCACTAAGCCATGTCCCCAAGTGCCACCTCGATGTGCCTGTTAAGTCTCCCTAGGGATGGGAACTCCACCACTGCCCTGGGCAGCTGTGCCAGGGCCGGACAACACCTGAGGGGAAGAAATTTTCCTTAATATCCAGTTAAACCTCCCCTGGAGCAACTTGAGGCTGTTTCCTCTTGTCCTGTCTTGCCCTTTCCTGGAAGGATGGCTGACTTTGGGATGGCTGAAGACAGCAGAGCCTCCAGCTTCCCACTGTGTCCCATCTATTTCCAGAGCCCAGCCTTGGAGCAGCTGGTTCCCAAAGGAGGGTGCTCTTAAAAGCCAGGGAATTCGTTACAGACTCCCAGGTGATGTTAAGGTCTGGAGGGGAGAATAACGGAGCTGATTTACTTGTGTTGGTATTTTTGCCTCTCCTCTCCCCATGTGAAGCACGTGGCATTCCTGCTGCTCAGGCATTCCTTAGGTGCAGGGTTATTTTTGCCTGTTTGCTGATGCTCAGATTCCTCCCTGCCCGTTTCCAGGTCAGGTCCCAGCGCACCTGGAGCTCCCCACCCCTTCCCTGCGCTTTCATCTCCCCAACCCACTTCCGACCTGCCTCCTCTTGGGATCTCTCCCCCTTGGCTTCCACTCAGAGGGCTGCAAGGGGAGCAGAGCCTCCCAAGACTCCCAGTGCCTTCACTGCCTTCTCCAGCATCCCCACGGTACTCAGTGCCCAGACCTGGTCCTTTCCATGCCAGCAATCCCCCCCTGCCCAGACCTGGTCCTTTCCATGCCAGCAATCCAGATTTCCTCAGTGTCCCTTGCCAGCACGGCGCTCTGGTTAAAGATCACCTTAGATGAACATGTCTGGGGCACACAGAAATGTGGTTTTTTCCCAGTTCGGTGAATCCCCCGGCTCTCGGCTCTGCTTCCCTGTCACTGCCCCAGCGAGCTGAAAATGTCACCGCTGCCACCACAACCACGTGAGCCTGCAGAGCCCAACGAGGCACTTAATTAGGTAGGGGAAGAGATGGTTTTCTAGCACCTGACCACATCCCATCCCCGAGTCGGCGGCTGCTCAGAGCCATCGATAAGCACCACACTCAGTGTCCTGGTTCGCAGCCTCTTTGCAATTACAAATGGAGAAAACACAAAGAAAAGGACCTTAAATCATCTAAATTAAAGCTCTGAGAACTGCGCAGTTCCACTGCCTCAGATTAAACAATCACGGCACCACAGCTTTTCCTTCAGCCCTGATGAGGAATTTGGGCAGGGCTCCGTTTCTAGGACAAGGGAGGATGGTTTTAAACTAAAAGGTTGATTTAGGTCAGATACAGGAAAATGTTTTTTACAGTGAGGGTGGCAAGGGCCTGGCATAGGTGCCCAGAGAAGCTGTGGCTGTCCTTGGATCCCTGGAAGTGTCCAAGGCCAGGCTGGATGGTGTTTGGAGCACCCTGGGATAGTGGAAGGTGTCCATGCCCATGGCAGGGGGTGGGACTGGATGACCTTGAAGGTCCCTTCCAACCCAAACCATTCTCTGAACTCCGCAGCCAGTGCCCTGGAGATGCAAACATCAGAACGCTCCACTCCAGGGCCACAGGAGCCTCCTGCTTTGCCTTCCTCTTGTCCAGCATCCCAGACCCACTCCTCCCGGCAGGGAGTTGAGAAATACCTGCAATAATGTCAGTGTATTTCAAATCCAGGAATGTTTATTTCCCTCCTTGGAAGGAGCAGGCATTGTTCTGACTGGTCACACACACTTGGTGACTGGCAGCACAAACCCTGACCTTAATCCAAGACACTTCCCATCTCTGGAATCCTCAGGTACTGATGCAACCATTCCTTACTCATTCCCTAATTACCTCATTACCCCTGGAAAAGAGGGAGAGCCTGTCCTTTCAGGAACAATCCCTGATCCCGATCCTGAGGGAAAATCCTGGGGGGATTCTCCATTTCAGGCATTTTCCTTCAATCTGACAATTCCCTGCTCCACGGGGTGTTCAGGTGCTGTTTATGCAGGAGCAGAGACGTTCATTATGCTGATGGCTGAGATGAGAGATAAGGGATTGCCAAGGAAACACGGCTCTGCAGTGACATCCCAGGTGGTGATACTCACATTTTGGGAGAAGTGGGGGCTCACCCGGGGGCTCACCCGGGGCACCCCTGGCGTGTGTGGGGGTGGGAACAGCTCTGAGCCCGATGTCTCCTGGCTTCCCACCACACAAACAAACCCCAAAATGAATTCCTCCAGCTTTGACTGTTTTTTTATTTCATTTGCACTACAGGATTTGCTTTGGGAGGGTTTTGGGGGTGCTGAACAGCAGGAAGTGGGGAGTCCCCAGGGGTCTCCTGTCTGGGAAGAGCTGCTGCGGAGGTGGGAACAGGGGGACAAGGGCTTTGCAGTTACCCAAAAACATCTGATGGCACCAAGCGAGAGAAGAGAGGGGTGGCTCAAGGCTTGGAGAGGAGTGCTGGAATTGAATCCAGCAGAAGCAAATCAGGAATGAATGTCAGGGCAGAAATTAAAAAGCCTTCCAATGACTCTCATGTAACTGGAATGGTTTCCCAAATGGATGGGGGACAAACTGTGCCATGGGCTGCCTTGGACAGCAGGGGATGATTTAACAGAGGGTCCAGGCTGGGCTGGTTAAAGTCCAGCCCTGGGCTCTTTGCGATCTGCAGATGGCCCTGGTGTCCCCAGGCATGTCCCTGTGGCTTGGCTCGGCTCGGCACAGCTCGACACGGCTCAGTTTCTGTTTTCTAGGAAAAACAGGCAGGCAGAAGGAGAAATGCTTTAAACAAACTAGACAAGGAAATGGGGTTGGAGGGAAACAGAAGCTCGTCACTCGTTAGGAGAAACCCAAAATAAATGGGATGCCATCCAGGCTCTTCAAACCAGAAATGTGACCTAATTTTCCTTTCCAGTGATGAGCCAACTCCCTCCCCCCAGCAAGAGCTCCCTGCCCAGCCCCAAACATCCAACCAGGAGCCCCGGGACCCCCAATGCCCCCAGCCCCAGGCTGGGCCCTGCAGCACCCAGTGCGCGGGCAGGGGTCAAGTGCCCAGGGAGAGCCACAGGGCACCACAGGCAAAACATCAACAGCCGAAAACATGCAGCGATGCTGAGTCCCTTCATGGCAAGTCCAGGGCAAGTGGTGGCTGTGGGTCACAGGGGAATCAAAGAGTCACGGTTTGGGTGGGAAGGGACCTTAAATTCATCCTGTTGCACCCCCTACCACAGAGAGGACACCTTCCCCTATCCCAGGGTGCTCCAAGCCCCGTCCAACCTGGCCTTGGGCACTGCCAGGGATCCAGGGGCAGCCACAGCTTCTCTGGGCACCCTGTGCCAGGGCCTCCCCACCCTCACAGGGAAGAATTCCTTCCCAATATCCCATGTAACCCTCCCCTCTGGGAAGCCATTCCCCCTTTTCCTTGTCCAAAGTGACTTGGGCTGTTGGCTCTGCTGTTGGGGAAGCTGCCTGCTGTGGCACTTTGCCATGGGAGGTGACAGGGCTGTCCCAACCCTGCCACCACAGTGAGTGTGGGGCTGCCGGAGGTTCCCACACCTCTGCACCCAGAGCCAGCACCCGGAATATCTGCGGCTTATTTTTCCTCAGAACAAGGAGTGCACGTAGTGATTGTATTGCAGCGTGCAAATAGCAGAACAAACACAATCCTCAACTTGATAGGAGCAGGGGTTGTTGTAGCTAGGAAAAAAAAATGATCAAAAACATGTCACACAGGAAAAAGGGTTTCCATTCACAAAGAAATCATTATGGTTAATTTAATTCATTGTAGCATTTAATATAAAAAAGCTTTTCTACAGAGACTGGGAAAAAAGCCAACATTTATATATAAATGGGTTTTATTTTAAAAGCTAATGCAGTGGGCAGGATGCTTCGGGGTTATTTTCTCTCCCTGTTTCTTTCAGCGCATATGCAAAGCTGGTATTGTATCCAAAAAACAAGGAATTTGCTGCTATCTAAAGTTTACAAATTGCTTTTTTTCAAAAGCACCATTTCGTATCCCTTAGAAATGGAAATGACAGGGTTTTATCTCCTTGACTGCCTTTCTCTCTGCTTTTTAAAAGTTACTTATATTAGTGTCCAAGGCACTGATTTGCAGAGTGGGCTTTAAATATCCTGCCACTGCCGTTCCTGGGAATGCCTGACAGCCCCGGCTCTTACAGGGATGCATTTTCCGAAAGCTGCTAACCTGGGTGTGCTCCTGGAGCTGCCCTCGGAGGCTGGAAGGAGAATCAGCCGTGTTTGTGCAGGGGACAGATGGCTCCTGAGCGACTGGTCCGATCAAATACCTTCAGCCAGGGAATTGCAGGGGAAGGAAGCATATGGCACTTCCCACGTGTGCCCTGCATGCTGGGCGGGCAGGGACGCAGCTCCCAGGGCTGGGAATGTGCGTGGCACTGGTGCCCTGGGTCACAGAGAGAGAGGACAGTGCTGGGGACAGGGCTCGGGGTGGGCAGGTGGCACCCACCTGATGCAGAGCAGAGCCACCAGCCACTCCCGGGGCTCCGTGTTCCCACAGCCTGTCGGTGATCCTTGGACACAGAGCCTCTGTCTGCAGCGGGGCCAGGCTGGAAACCTGTCCCTGGGTATGAGCTGTGCCACCCTGCCTGCCTTTCCCACCTTCTACCCTGCTTTTCCCTTGCTGCTACTTCATCCTCTTATTTCCGTGTCCGTAATCATGGAATCACAGAATGGTTTGGATTGGGAGTAACTTAAAGCTCATCTTGTTCCAACACTTTCCACTATCCCAGGCTGCTCCAAGCCCCGTCCAGCCTGGCCTGGAGCCCTCTCTCCTTTCAGCTTCCTTTTGTGTATTTGAGGAGCACCATCTCATCCCCCTCGGATCTGTCCTCTCCAGGCTGAACACACTCCAGGCTTTCACCTCAGGCCGTGGTTCTGAGCTGTCCAGATGCTTCCCTGCTCCCTCCTTGGCACTGCCTGCAGCTGGCACAGATGGGAACTCAACTTGTGAAGGTCTTTGCCACCTCTGCACCTCCTGCTAGGGCAGGATCCTGGCTGGATTTTTATTTCCCTTCCCTTCCTCTAAGACATCCCTTTAGGGGTTCTCAAACTATTCACCAATACCAACAAACGCAGCCACATCACATCTGTGGAGCAGGGAAAATTATCCCACAGCAGAGCAGCTCAGCAGAAACCCCAGCAGAGCAAGGTGAAGCACCTTGCCCAAGGTCATCCAGGAGCGGGGAATGCCAGCCAGGGCACTCCCCAAAACCCCACGCTTTCATAGACACCTCCACAAAGCCATTTCCTTTGTAAAATGCCAACTGCTATTAAATCCCTGGACTTCTTAGCCCTGGAATTGCATCCATTACCCTCTCCCAGTGCTCGGGGCTCTGTTCTGGCTGTATCAGCTGGCAGGACAACCTTGTCCTGGGGAAGCATCTGCACGAGGCCAGCGCTGATTTCTGAGGGGTTCAGGCTCCACCTGAGCACCTGCTCCTCAGGCCTGGGCTTGTTCCTGCTGTTGTCCAGGCACCTTGGCCGGGAGCTTCAAAGCAGGCGGGATCGGCCCTCTTCCAAAGGCATGGAATGCAAAGTTTGGGAAGCGTGCTGGAACCGCTACATCTGTACCCACATCCCTGATTTATTACCCCCGGTGTCTGTTGCTGCTCAGGACCGGAGTTCCTGTTCAGACCTTTGCTTTTCCATGCCAGTAGCTTTGGCTTTTCAGCAGGAAAGCTTTCTCCCTGGATTATGCAAATACTCTGTGCATTGTCGTTCCCTGTTTGCGTTACGTTCGCCTCCCCTTTGCTTTGATTAATGCTCCCTCTCCCCCACATGCTTGCTCCAATATGTTTGTTTTAGGGATGGGCAAATGAGCTGGGAATAAGAAAAATGGAACTGAACCTTCACCCAAAACTTGAAGTGGGTGGTTTGGAAAAGAAACCCACAACAGAATGAATAAGGCTTTGAACCACACAAATAGTTCCCTTGTTGGTGCAGCAGAGACAGTCTGGGCCCCAAAATGATGAAATGCTGTGTCCTCTGCAGTTTCCAGGAGCTCTCCATTTGCTCGCCGCCGCTCCTGCCCCCAGGCAGGCTCTTGCAGAGGGACTGGGGAGGGGGATGCAGCCAGCCCCGGATGCCGCCATGGGATCGAGCCCTGAGTGATGCAGAGCTGCTCCGAGCTCCGTGCACAGCCCAGCCCTGGGTTGTGGTGTGGAGGCTCACGCAGCCACGGCCAGGCTGCCCAGGGAACACCAAAACTGCTCTGGAGAGTCTCTTGGGAGCACAGAATCCCAGAGTCAGTGAGGTTGGGAAAGCCCTCCAGGATCACTGAGTTCAACCTGTGCCCCATCCCCATCTTGTCACCCAGCCCAGAGCACCCAGTGTCATGTCCAGTCCTTCCTTGGACACCTCCAGGGATGGGCACTCCACCACCTCCCTGGGCAGCCCCTTCCAAGACTGATGCCAGGCAAACCTAAGTACCCAAATCAACTTGGAAAAACCCCTTTGGAGCCCTCTGTAGAGCAGGACTGCCGAGATGCAGAGAGCTGTGGCTGGGACAGGGCTCCAGGGTGTCCTGGTGCTGGGCACAGGGGATGGTGCCCAGGATATCTTGCAAGGACAGGGAGCTCGGGATGAGGCAGTGGGACCTCCCTGCCACTCAGAGGGCTGAGAGCTCTCTGTCCCTCGTTGGCTGAGCGTGGAGCCCGTGCCTGGGGCCAGCGCTGTCCTGGGCAAGCCGGGCACTGCTGGAGGGACACGCCAAGGTCTGGGCGCTGCGGGCACCGGGCACAGGGCCAAAGTGCCGGTCACAGCTCCCACTCCCGTTGCGCTGGGATTTGTTTGGGAGAACCTGTCAGAGCCTGGCAGGTTTCCCACCGCTGATGAAAGGAGTGAGGATGTCTGAGAGCTCCACAAGGTGATACAGCCATTAAAGCATCGTGACAGACTCGCACAGAGGCACCGAAAACCAGTGGAGATTGGCAGCTCCGGGGCCTGGAACCAAACAAGAGTTGCGGAATCAGCGCTGGGTGTGCGAGCGCTCGCGTGGGGCCGGGCACACTCAGGAAGTCACCATCCTTCACCCTCACCTCCCTGACAGCTCCCAACTCAAAGGAAGATGTAAGCACACAGAAGGGTGGGAGCCCCCACTCGCAGTCCTGCCTAGAAATTATAAAGGGCCATTCACAGAGCTGCTTTCGTGCCTCTGAATCGAATGTTGTGCTGCTGAAAGGTGGGCTGGGCTCGTGGCCACAGAGTCGCTGCTTCTCCTGGGCACAGGTAGGGCACAGGTGAAGGGGCTGCAGCCTCCCCTCCACGCTCCCTGCCCGGCACAGCACCAGTGTCCCAGCAGGGCACCAGTGTCCAGCTCTGCCTTGGACACGGACTCATCCCGGTGCAGTGCAGAGGTGCAGGATGCCTTGGGAGCAGAGGGAGGAAATCCCATCTCTCCAGGACAGTCCTGCCCATTGTTCTCATGAGACTTTTGCCACTCAAATGAATTTTGGATGCAGATCCTGCTCATAGCAGGTGGGGTTGGAATAAAAATCTGCTTCATGCCCTGCAAAGGGCCATGCTAATAGTGCCCAGTGCTGGATCTGGAGCATCTCTTGGCTCACCCAGGCTTAGGGAACATGGGTGTCTGTGCCTGCTTTCCCAGGGATCCAGTCCAAGGCACACCAACAGAATGTCCCAATGAAATGGCTCCAAACAGCTTTCAGAGCCCCCTGCAAAGGGGTCACTTCATGCAAGTGAAGACAGTGGGAAGCACAGGGCAAGAGGGTGGAGGGGATGCAGGGGGTGATGCAGGGAGCAACGCAGGGAGCTGGGCACAGGGATCACAGGCAGGAATAGGGAAAAAGAGATTCCCATCCCCAGGTCCCTGCAGCCAGGCCTGGCTCCTCTTCCCCGACCCAACCCGAGGCATCCAATAAAGGGGGAATTACAGGGATGAAGTTCTGCACCACGCAAAGAGGAAGCATCAGCCAAACATTCCTGGCCCCCACCCCTGGCCATAATTAATAAACTCAAAGGAAATTAAACCACAAGAAGAAAAAAGCCCAAACACCAAAGCGAGGCGCCCCAGCCCAAGCTGCATCACGTGCGGCGCGGGGGAAGCGGCCCCGACGCCCAGGCAGAGCCACAGAGGTAATTGCAGTCACAGGGCGAGAGGCTAAACCAGCATGAAATGAGGCAGGGAACAGATATTAAATTTGCAAGCCCCGGGCAACAGGACTCCGTTCAGTTTATTTGCATTAATCAGGTCAGGGGAGTAACCTTGTTTTTTTCCTGCAGGAGATACCATCAGCCGTTATTTGTTTCTCATGTGAAAGTATCACCAGGCACAAACAGCGGCTGGGAGAGGCTGGTGGAGCCTGGGATGCATCCACCCGGGCTGGGAGGAGCAGCTCAGCCCGCGCCAGGGCCGCGGTCAGGGGCTGGCCACGCTCCATCCCCTGCGAGCCACCAAAGGACGGGATGGTGGCGGGGCTGCTACCAGCACCAGGGGAGACCTGACTCGGGGTGGGGTGAGTCAGCAGCACACACCTGCTCCAAACTGCTCCTCACCTGCTCGCGGCAGCACTTGGTGCGAGGGGAGAAGTTCCTTCAGCCAAGCAAATTCTTGGGCAAAAGAAAACCTCTCAGGGCTGCCCACAAAGTCAGGGACAGCCACGACAGTGCCAGTGCTGTGGGAAAGAGCCACGTAACGGGTGACTTCGTCATTTTTGGGGAGTTGTGCTTGTTGTATTATGGAGGGGGACGAGGCTGATGCACCCCCACACCTTCGGGGTGATGTGGAAGGGACAGTGCTTGTTCCTTCAGACATGGCCTGGGGACATGTGTACACAGCTCCTGTCCCCCAGCCCCAGGCAGGTGCCTGGACTGGAGCAGCGGGAGCCCCAGGCACAGCCACGGCCTACGAGAGCTGAAGGGGCACTTTTGGCAAAGGCTCGGGATGGCTGCTCCCAGGATCCCTGCCCATGGACCTGATGCCTTACTTTTTAGCTTTTATATTTTTCACATTCTGCATTCCCAGTGTGTAACTCTGCAGTGTCCTGCAGCCTGTGAGCTGCTGCTCTCTCATGCTGAGGACAGACAGAACAAAGCCTCTCCAGGCTGCTCTCCAAGGACACCCAGCCCGGCCTAGGCCCAAAATGTGTAACCCAGCATCTTGAGAAGGGGGGCAAGCTGAGGGGAAATTCCATCATTAGCTAAAGTTTAATTGGTGAAATTGGGTTGAGATGCAAATGGACCAAAGCTCTAAAAGTGTGAAGAACTCGTGACTCGGGGTCCATCTTGGGTGTAGCCTTTGGCCTGCCCAGGGTGTGCCTCTGAAGGCCTTTCAAATAAATATCCACCTTTATTCCCTTACTCCTGTCCAGTCTCTGTTTCTAAGTTGGCCTCTTTAGGCATCAGACCCGGCACAGCTGCTCCCAGGATCCCTGCCCATGGACCCGGCCTGGCTCCTCCATGAAGCCACTCTGCCTCACCACAGGCACAGGCCGGGCGCTCTGGGGCCGTGCCCAGACTCCCCACACCAGCACCCTCCTAAGGACAAGGAGCAAAGGGAAAGAGGATGGGAGCAGCCACCCTGGGCCGAAATATCAAAGACAAAAAGCGTTTTGAACCCGATCCAGGCTGGCAAAGCCTCGAAAGTGGCCAGAAAAGCAAGTCCAGACCTTGATCCTGCCATTTCAAGTTTGAGAGTTGCTGGCAGAGCAGGCTGGTGGGAGAAGGGGGAGCGGAGCTGTGCTCGTCCAGACCTCACCAGTGCTCACATCTGAAGGGGAAGCTCAGCTCAGACCTGGGAGCTGGCAAAACCCACCCCGTGCTGGGGAACACTGGGGATTAGGGAGTAACTGGGGCTGCACAGACAGGGATGGGAGCAGAGAGGCTGTGGGACGTGTCCGAGTGCGTGATGTCCCAGGTAGGGAGGGTTTGGGATTGTTTGCTTTGTCCGGCTACAAAAGGCAGAGCCTCTGTGCCCACCGCAGGGTTCAAGCAGGCCCTCCCTTTCCCAGGATCCAGCAATATTATCCAGCTGCTAAAGCTCGTGGAAGCTCTGAACTCTCCTTTCAAGCTCCTAAATAAATCAGAGCGGAGGGCAGGCGGCTGCGGAGGGGCTGCCGGGCAGGGGCTGCTGCCTCCTCGTCCTGCCAGATTGCTGCCTGTGCACAGACCAAAGCCATCTTCCAGCCGCTGATTTCACATTCCAAGGGAGCAGATTAATGCCTGCAAACTTCTCAGTGGAAGCATTCAAACGCTAATTGGTAGTTGCAAGTAATTAAAGTAATTTACTCAGATTATAAAGAAATTTCTTAACAGTGATTAAGCAACTCTGGGACGTGTGTAGTTGTTTGTAATCACTCCCCCAAGGGGATTAAAGCTCTTGGCTGTGTGTAATATGTCTTGTAACACCCTATGGGTCCTGTTGGCTCATGATAGCAAAGAACAGCTTGTTGGAAGAGATATAAATCAGGCCTGTGTGCACATAAAGTACCTCACATCGGGAACAGCTCTCCTTCACGCTCCAAGCCTGGGAGCACAACTCTGCAGCGAGGGCAGACATCCCATAAACCGGGCTTTGCTCCACAGGCAGAGGCTGTGTCATCAGTCACAGACAGCACGGAAGGGAGAGGCAGAAGGAAGGGCAGGGCTGTGGCGGAGCATGGGGACAGCTCAAGGCACGGCTGTGCTCACCTCTGCCCACTGGTTTCCACTCGCTAACCCATAAAATAGGAATAAATCCACTAAAAAATACTAAATGGATCCACTCACCCAGTTGATTTAGTGCTCCAAAAGTAACGGAGGAAAACTGCCAGCTCTCTGTGAAGTTGATATCTAACAGATTACACTAAACCAGAGCTAATCAGCAGATTATCGCTCCGATTGTTCCATGTCCTTGTTATCCCGGCCAAGCCTCCAGACCTTGCTCAAGCCTGGATTTAGGCTCAGGGAGGCAATTCCCTCATGGAGAGCAGGGAGGAGGGAGCCCACATTGCTCATCTGTGACATAAGGGTTTTTCTTGCTTGCATTTCACTTTTATCGAGCGGCTGCAGTGAAATATTCCTGTCCTAGTCCCAAAATGTGCACACGGGGCTGAGCTGGGCTCGGGGTCACGGCACAGAGAGACACCCGGAGCTGGTGCCCTTCCCACCACTGGGAAGCTCCTTTCCTGGAAGAAGGGATCTCACAGCCAGGCCCCTCTGCCCTGCCTGGAGCAGATTCCCTTTAGCTCTGGGACTCCTGCAGCTCCAGGAAGATGCTTTTAGCACGTAAGTCCAGGGAGCCAGGCAATTCCCAGGAACACGTTCTGCGCGTGTTGCAGCCTCCTCTCACACCCGATGCCTGCGGTCTCACCATCCTGCAGCACCACCAGAATTTGTTTTTTATGTTTTATTTATTTATAGGGTTTGTCCCCATGCTGGGAATACAGAACTGTAAATATTCCACGAGTGCTGGCTGCAGCAGGATGCCAGTTTACCTGGGCGCACGAGTGCTGAGCAAACTGGGAGCTCATCTCCACAATGACTCTGGCACAGCGCTTTGGTGTTTGCTTTCTGCACATTTTTGGCCAAACAAAGACAATTGTTCAATTAATTTTTTTTTCTCTCTCTCCAAAGGCAGCACAGGAAGGATGGAACAAGCTTTGTTTGCCTGCCTGGAGGAAGGCATTGTTCCATCACGAAGCCACCACAACCCTCCGCGGCCCCACGGGGTGACCCTGGGTGTCACCAGGGCGCTGCGCTGCTCGGGACAAGCTTTCCACACTCACATATAAATAGATGCTTTATTTCTGTGTTCTGTTTACTGTGCGTAGAAATCTGATTTTCCCTAATGGTCCTTTATAAATAGTTTCCACCCACCCCCTGCTTGAAAGCTTCTCTGACTCACATTGGAAATTAGGTTCTTCCCCTCCTCGCTATTGAGAACAATTATAGCTCTTTGTTCCGCGGGAATTAAGAAGCACCAGGGCTGAATCCAGCCACAGGAAAATTGTCACTCTCCTTTGTTTTCCGCCTGTAATAATTATCCTGCCAACTGCTCACTGCCATCCTCGAGCCCCGGGTGCCTTGCCGAGCACCCTCCACCCTCCAGCCCAGCCTGCCCCAGCTCTGTGCTGATTCAGGTTTTAGTGGCTGCTCTTGGCCACGTCCTTCATCCACCTTTTCCTTCCATTTCCCAACGGAATGACATTCCCAGGGGGAAAGAGGCCTCCAGACAGGCAGGACGGGAGAAAAGGGAAGCAGCCTGTCCTTGGGCAAGGCTCCCTGGGCATTGGTCTGAAAACACTGCAGCACCTTTCCCAAGGGTCCCCAAGTTTGGGCCACCCCAAGTGAAGCCAAGTGCCCCAGCCAGGGGTGACACGGCCCCTGTCCTGGTGGGGTAGGAAAAGGCTTCCCTAGAGCAGACCACAAACCCGCATCCCACATGGATGGATGGATGCATG
>VWZT01008119.1:64378-76278 GCA_013397055.1 Pachycephala philippinensis | reverse complement strand
GACCCCTCTGCCCCCCTGCCCCTCCCTGGCAGGAACCTTCCTGCCTGGTGTTTGCAAGCCTCCAGGAATGAGGAGGAAAACACGCCAGGATCCCACTGAAAGCACCAACTGTTCTCCTCGCATGTAAATGCTGCTGCTCTTTTGATTTTAAATGGCTTTAATGCCGAGTTCATCTGCTAATTCCCCTCCTGCCCCTTGTGTATTGTATATTAGGAGAAATGTTGTTCTGTATCCTGAGCAGTTTATTTTATCGAGTTTAAGAGAAAATCCCATACTGAGATGCTGCAGATAAATATTCATTGTCACATCTGCTTCGGTTTAAGATTGTTGCCTAAAAATGNGGCTGCTGAGTCTGGGCCCTCAGTGCAACTCGTCAAATGTTTTATCACCAGCAAGGAGAGGAATCACAATGAGGGGAAATCACCCAGGGGAAGGAAAAAGGGAACAGCAGCCTGAGAAGGCTCAGCCAGCCCCAGCCGTGGGGCCCAAGCGGAGCAGTCCTGGGTGGGAGCACCCCTGGCATGGCTCTGGGCTGGGGGCAGCTGTGGCAGTGCAGGGGTGTCCCATTCTCAGCCTCTCAGAGCATCCCCCAGGGCCTCTCACAGCACCTCAGCAGCAGCAGCAGGAGCAGGAGGTTTTCCCTGTCTCTGCACCGTGGGCTGGCAGTGCTGGCAGCACCCAGGGCACTGCCCGGGGATGTGCCAGTGCTGGGAGCCCCTGTCCAGCCCGGCTGTGCCCGGCAGTGCCGTGCTGGCCCTGCTTGGCAGCCGCCCCACCTGCAGCTGTCCCGTGTCCCCCTGATAAAAGGGTGATGGGCACCAGGGGCTCCCCTGGTGGCAGCTCCAGCAGGGACATTGGCACTGCCCTGGCTTCTGCTGCCTCTGGGAAGGGCTTGTCCAGGCCACACGGGACACACACAGTGACAGGACAGCTCGGGACAACATCAAGGCACTCAGCTTGGCACAGTCTGTGCTGTCCC
Source organism: Pachycephala philippinensis (assembly GCA_013397055.1). Taxonomy (NCBI): domain Eukaryota; kingdom Metazoa; phylum Chordata; class Aves; order Passeriformes; genus Pachycephala; species Pachycephala philippinensis. Next base: position 75,299 of record VWZT01008119.1, on the reverse strand, counting down.
TGCTCCGGAGACACACAGAGCTCTCCCTCCCCGCCTCCGCCAGTCCATTACCTCTGGTCAGCGCTACAATTTTGTTTTATATTTAAGTATAATAAACTTGACCTTATTTTATTTTTCTTTCAAAGCCTTTGCAGCTCCACGAAATGCAGCCAGTGGATATGGGAGGCATAGTAATAAGGATAACGCTTTCCACTTGCTGAGCACTTTATATTCTCCGAGCACTGAACAAACATTACCTAATTAAACAGAGCAAGGCAGCCGCCCTCTGCTCCGGCCTAATGCTGGGAAATGGAAACAAGGAAACTCTGAACCAATATGTCAATAACATCAAAGTCCCATTGTCCTGGCCTTGGCTTTGTTGCAAAGGAATCCAAAATTGTCTCAGAGTTTCCAACATGGCTTCGGGCTCTTCACACTTGGGAAACAAGTGTGAAAAAACTGTTTGGGAGTCAGACGACAAACCCTGATCAAAGTTGGCAGAAGTGGCCACGGAGACCCCGGGACTGCAGCCTCGCCTTTGATGCCGCCTCATGTGGGAGCCATCCCGGCGGCTCTCGCCCCCCAGCCCTTCGCAGGGCTGGCATCTTCCTCGGGGCCCTCGTGTGCATCTGGGGAATGTTTCCTATTAGGGATTCACACTCTGGTTGAGCTGCATTCCTAATTGTGGAGGCTTGAGCGGCCCTAATAGGAAACACACCCGCAGCAGAGTCCCTGTGAGTCATTCTCCCATCGGAGCGGTCCTTGGGCTGCTGCCACATGGCAGGGCCAGGCCCCGGGGGACACAGGGCCTGGGGGGACCCTGCTCTCAGCCGTGCCACCACTGCTCCAGCCTCTCGGTGGGTGCCGTGCCAGGTGCTGGGAGTTCTGTGCCCGCCATCCGTGGCAGGGCGCCTTCAGGAGACATCCCGTGTTGGCCATCCCATTCCTGCAGCAGCATCGGCACCTCTGGGGGCAGGAGGGGCTGGGTCAGAGCCCGGTGCTCAGCGGTGAGTGACCATGAACAGGCTCACGTTTCCATGTCATGTTCATGCCACGCTCACGTTACCATGGCCACGTTGGGGTCTCTGCCCAGCTGGAACCGTGCACAGCCACTGCCCATCCTCTGGGACGGGGCCGGAGTGGGAATGCCTCAGTCCCACCTCCCACAGCAGCTCCGGGGTCCAGGCTCTGGCCCCAAAGTGCAGCCACCCCTTGTTTAGCAAACCGAGGTGACCTTGGAGTGCTGCCCCTTTGTGCCGGCGCCCAGGTGTCCCATTTGTCACCGTGACAGCCCACACAGCTCCTGGAAAAGGTCACCTGAGCTGCACCAGCCTTTCCCTTTCACATTTATGCTGATGCCAAATTAATTCTTCATCGGAAGCCCGAGTGCCCCCTGTGCCATTGTTTGATGTTTCCCAAATCTGCCTGGGTTCAGGTGCTCCCCTCCCTCTTCCCCAGCACTGAGACACACAAAGAATCAGCCCCTGTATTTTTAGGATGAATTCCCTGATTCTGGGGATGTTCTGGCTGAATCTCAGTGCATTTTTCTGTGTCTGCTTGACAGCAATACCTGGTGATGTCAGACAAGCCTCTGGGGCCCTCGGCTCTCATTACCAGCCTGTCTAATTAAGGAGAGATGCTGTTGCTGACTGCTTTGGAGAACGATGTGGGGAAGCAACAAATGCCAATCTCCATCACCAGGGTCTGTGCTTTTGGGGTCTGGATGTTCAGAGACAGGAGGGCAGCCCTGACTGTGTCCCAGCCAGTGGAGTGACAGGCTCAGCAGCAGGGACCCCTTTGAGCCCCAAAGGGTGCAGGGCTCGGGGACTCAGGAGCCTGATTTTATCTGAGCAGGCTCACTCCAGTTGCTAATAATTAGCAGGGGCTGGCTGATCATTAAGGCAAAATGAGCCACTCCCCATCCCTTCCACCTCAGCTGGAGGTTTGGGTTGGGAAAGTAAAGTCCTGCATGTTCCAGTTCAGATCCCTCCCAGCCCTGCAGCCCCTCTCGAGTTCCCAGCGAGGCTGCTCCATGTCCCCTTGCTCAGGAACAACCTTTCCCAGGACTTTCTCTCAGGTTGGGGATGTTTGGCACAGGGGGAAGAGGGAACTCTTGTTTTTATTCTTCTACAACGGGAATGTTTTTCCTCCTGTTATTCATCAAATTCTGCTGGAATTTAATACTCACCAGCTCTAAACAGCCTCTTGCTCTAACAGTGATTGATGGTTTCCAGCGAGTCCATAAATGCTGCCCCTCCTCAGCCCTGCACTTTCTCTCCCTTCTCTCCCTATCACTCCATCTCTCCTCTCTTCCCTTGCTCTCTCCTCTCTCCCGGGCCAGACAAAAGCTGATCATGCTGTTGTTATGTGGATTGATTTGTTTTCTGTTTCTGCTGTGTTTTGGGGTAGGAAGACATCAGGGATTTGTGAAAGAGCAGTGAAATGCCATGGGCAATGAAGCCTGACTAGAAATTCCTCAGGTTATTATCTCTTAGGTTAGGGAAATCTGGGCAAATTTCTGTAAGGAAACACTTCAGGAGCAGCAAACAGCAGAGCTCAGCAGCAGCTGCCCAGTTCTCCCAGTCTGGAGAAGCCTGGAATGGGAGCTCTGCCCGTGGGAGGGGGGGGTGTGTGCACACTCAGAGCGATGTCGCAGCAGACATCCTGGGCTGGAGGGAATGTGCACAGGATTCCCAGGCCAGGGAATAGGTGTGGGCTTCATCCAAGGTCACAGCGGGACCAGGACACGGCTCCTGAGTGGCCTCGTGCCCACGGGGGCTCAGGGAGTGACAAGCAATCACTCGGTTCTTGCCTGGATGAGCAACTTGTAGTCCCAAGGCACAAATCCCCAGGAGCTGCAGCTCTGCGGGTTGGAGACAGCTGGTCCCAGGGAACAACGGAGGGGGAGATTGAAGCAGGTAAGGTGAAACCTGGGGAAGTCGCCCTGTGACTCTCTGGAGACAAAAGCATCCAGCAAATGCTGGCAGGGCAGGGAGGGCACAGTGGGATTCCCGGGATAAGCTGGTGAAGGTGAGGGTGTGGGGCAGGTGATGCTGAGGGATCCAAGTCCCCCTGAAAGGCAGAGCCCCCTCTCCGCAGTGCTCAGCTCCGCTGGGAAGGGGCTGCTCCCGGGCCGTCAGGGGACTCCTGGCCCTTTACTGGACTTCCCACCAGACCGGATAAATGATCCCTGCCTTTCCCGAGCAAAGCTCCCTCCCACCTGGTGGGGGCTGCCCTTCCCTTGGAAAGCCCAGCGCTCCGAGGAGCCCCGGCTCTCCTGTTCCAATTAAGCTACCTGAGATAAAATCTGGGGAGCTCTTAGAGGGAAACAACTTAAAGAGATGTAAAATGGTAACTTGATTTACTCATTTGTTCCTGACCGTTTGATTCCTTCCCCGAGCCGCCACCCAGCCAGCTGGGTTATGTGTCACCGGGAAAAAAAATCCAATACGGGCAGATCCCTTATCAGATCAGTGCGTTAAAAGGATTTGGGGAATGCTAATGCAGGCACGGGGAGTGGGAGATGGGACCGGCTGGCTACGGGTGGCCGAGCACGAGGCAGCACCTTGGCTCCCCCTCCCCGGCTCCTGTTTCCCCTGGGATGTGGGAGCAGGGCTGGCTGGGCTCTTCTCCCACAGCAAGGGCACAGGGAGGGGAATCTCCACCGCATCCAGCCTTCACCCAGCGTCCCTGGGGAACATTTCTCGGCCAGTTCTGCTGGATGAAGTCAGTTCTCTTTCGGGGTGTGAGTTGGAGGCAGCTGCCTGTGCCTGACTCTGCAGTGAGGGCTGTGCTGCGCACTCACTCCTGGCTGAGGGGCATCCTGCCCTTTCCAGGCACGAGGATGGGAATGCTGTCCCATCACTGACCCCAAAGGCCCAGCCCAAGGGAGTTCTCTCTGCACTGCTCCCCAAACAGCCCTCATCCCATGCAGGTGGAGCCAGGACCTGGGATGGGGATTTGAGAACAGAGAGGTTGTGGACTCCCCACCCCTGGGAATGCCCAAGGCCAGGTGGGACAGGGCTTGGAGCAACCTGGGACAGTGGAAGGTGTCCCTGCCCATGGTGGGGGGTGGCACTGGATGGGCTTTAAAGTCCCTTCCAACCCACACCAGCCCGTGATTCCATGAAAACACCCCGGGATTAGGACCTGAGTCACACTAATGACTGGGAGAATTGTTTTGTAAATTAACAAATGCAATTTGTTCCCCAATCCAGCACGGGGCAAGGTCAGGCCAGCGGGAAGCCCACGGCTCATTCCCTCTGACAAGTGCAGCTCTGTTTCAATTACTGGTGCACATCCTCGCCGTGTCCTCGGAGCAGCCGGAGTCACCCCTGCCAGAGCCGGGAATTCTCGGTGCCAGGAGCTCTCATCCTGTTGGTTCTGCTGTTAAACCTGCGCTGGGATGTGGGGAGAGCCGGCCCTGGGTGTCCTGGTGACGAGGGGCAGATCAGCAAGGCCCTGCTGCATTAGGCTGGGGATATATTTAGCTCCTCAATGTGCTGTGGATTAAGAGCAGCAGGAGGCCTGGCAGCTCCACTTCGGAGGCTGGGAGAGAACATTCCCGTTCAGCTGAGCTGACATTCCCTCCGCAGCACCTGTGGGATGGGTGTCCCGGCCCTCCCGGGGCTGCTGCCCTCCCTCTGGCCTCAGGCAGGATCCTTCCTCTCCCTGCTGGCACTTGGCTGCTCAGAGCAGCTCCTGCACGGGTCAGACTCAAGCCATGAAGGTTTTAAGGGTTTTGAGAGTGTTTTAGGGCAAAGAGCCCCCTTTTAGGGTTCATTCTTGTCCTTTGCTGTGCTGTGCAGTTCCTTTCCTTCCACTAATCCCTGTCCTTGGAGTGGTGCCGCCCTTGATGAGTTCACATTTTGGAGGTTGAAAATGTGCATTTTTACCTCTTGCTGCCCCCGTGCTCAGCTCCATTCCCATCCCATGGGGCTTTTCCCCTCGGGATGGCTCTGTTACCTGCTCCTGTTCCTGAGAGCATCCCTCCCAGTTATCCCCATGCCTGGCCCATTTATAAAGTGTATGGAAATACAAATGTCCCCCTGTCACCCCACCGGACATGCCACCCTCCTGTGCCTTCAGGCGGATGCTCACGAGTGCTCCCAGCAGCACCAGATTACAGCAGATTTGTGTTTTTCCCTCACTGATATCCTGGGAGAAAACCTGTTTCCACCACATTTACAGGGGAGGTTTTCCAAGAAATTTTCTCCACAGAAACCCCAGAACTGGAGACCCTGGAGTGTTCCCCTGTGCCCCAGCCCAGCCCTTCCCATTCTGGATAAACCCATAGAACCTATGCTGGGAATTCCTGGCAGCTGGAGGGCACATCAGGTTATTTGCAGGCCCCTGGCCATTCTGGGGGATGTAGGAATTCAATCGGAATTCAATAACCCTCCCCACACTGGGACATGGGGCTCTCCCAGCCCTTGGCAGCTCGTCTGTCCACAGGGGTTACAGGAAACTTGGGAGACGTCGACAAAACCCAAACTTGCACTCAGTAAAACGAAAAACAAACTGCAAAAATCCCCTGTCCAAAACCTGCTTCGAGTCAACCCAAACGTTTGGTTCAGTCATGAAGCAAACATTCCGTGTGCGCTCCAAGCTTTTCCTTTTTAAGCTTCTTAAGTGGGCTTGAGTTAAACACAGGCAAATTTCTCCTGAAAACATCACTTCACCCCAAATCACAGAACTTCAGGAAGCTTTCCTTCAAAGCCAGCAGAACAAACCGGCTCAACTTGGCTGATTTGATGAGATTTTTCCCTTTTTGGGGGGGAACGAGATCATTCCCATTGCGTCAGGGTCGCGGTTGACCTGCGGCTGCACTTTTGGGTGAAAAACGAGTTTGGCAGAGGAGTTTCCCCCAGCTCTGCCTTCTGTGGCCTCGCTCGATGGCCGGTGGCACGGGCTGTGCCTGCTGTCACCGCTGTCACTGCTGCCACCGCCGCTGTCCCCCGGCTCCCCGCAGCCGCCGCTCGTGGCCACGCCGAGACACGGCACAGCCAGGATTTCTGGTTTCCATAAAGGAATATGGAGAATATTATCCAGCGAGATTTGAAACTGAGGTGGGAAAGCTGCCAGCGTGCAGCGTTTTCAAAGAGCCTCCTGTATCTCGTGTTGCTGAAAACTGGGAAGTCCCGTGGGCTCGGGAAGGGGAGGCGGGAGGGGTGGGGGGTCCCTGTGGTAGGCACGGGGATGGAGGCAGAGCAGGGGGAAACCTCCTGAAGGGGTCCTTTCATATTAGAATAAGTCATAATTAATGCTATCAGGTGGCAGGAAGGCAGCGTCAGGTAACGTGAGCAGGGCCTTATCTCTCCCTGCATCCCGGGGCTGCGGCTCTGGGCCCGGGGAAAAGCAGGAGACTCACAAAAAGTGTTGGGAGTGGGGTGTGGGGGGATTTGGGCACTGCTGCTGTGAGGAGCCCAGCTCTGGTCCTGCCTGGCAGGATATCCTGGGAGAGGTGAGGTAAAGCAAGCCCTGGGTGAATGAATCCACACGGATCCGTCTTCGTCCTGACTGGAGGAGGGAGGACGGAGCGGGTGGAGAAGCGGTGGGCACCCACAGGTCCCACAAGGTGGGTTTTGGCTGTCCCATCGGTGTCTGTGGAACCTCCCAGGCTTTTTGTGGTGCCACCAGTGCCACGGTGACCCCGAGGGGCTGGGCTGGTCCCTTGGACTGGTTACTGGTGTCTCTGGGACATGAGCTCCTGGTGTGCTTTGGGCCATTTGTTCATTAGGGGCTGATCAGACCTTTCCCTGCCTGGGTCCCACAAACCAGATGTCCTTTATTTGCACCATTTTTAGGCCAAGCTCTCTCTCTCTTTCTCTCCTCCACAGCTGGGTCACCAGACACGTGATGCCACCTTAATCAGTGACATCGTCCCTGACACGGGTCCATAGCCCAGGCTGAGCCTGAGTCACCTGGATTAGCACATCCCTGGCCACGGGGACAGGCTGGACAGGAGGGTTTGGGGCAAAATGTTGGTTTAGAGAGAACTCTTCCTTGCCATGTAGAAAAAGCATATTTAAAAATAAAGCACTTAAAAACTGGTGGAGCAAAACCTCCTCATGGAAATGCCTGTGCAGGGAAAAAGCCTCTGTGATCTCAATTACCTTCCTCTGTGAGGATCCCGCATAGCTGAAATTGTTTAGTTTCTGAGCAGCAATGATAAAAAAAACACTTTAGGTTTTTATTTCCCTACTTTGGCTTCCCTTGGGAAAAGAGCCGGAGCAAGCGATTCCACGCATGCACAGAGGCACAGGCACGCTGGGGCACTCAACAGCCAGAACAAAATCCCAACAAACACCACTTGTTTGCTTTAATTTTGTTTTTCACTGAAAAAATGTGAACTTCTCTGAGAAAAGACAATGCGACAGGCTCGGCTCAGCTCTGTGGCCTGCCCTACTTTTGGGGAATTTGTTTTCCAGTTCGCAGCCATCCTTAGCCTTACATTTCTCCTATTAAGGATAAGACTAAAGCAGCCCTGAGGCATCGGCCTTTGGAGGGAAGATGAAGAGAGATGGAAGTGCCCGTGGGAGGCAGCCTCTGGTCTAGGCAGGAACACAGGGTGGGATTGTTGGGGTGTCCTGTGCAGGGCCAGGAGCTGGGCTCAGAGATCCTCGTGGGTCACTTCTGAGTCAGGATAATCTGGGATTCCATCCCCCTGCCCTGGCTCCTCAACCTTGCCCCCTCTGTGGGGTGGTTGTGCAGGTGACGGATGGATCCCGAGATGGATCCGGGCCGGTGATGGATGGATCCCCCCGCCCGGCCCCGCTCTTTCATCCCTCCCCAGCGAGAAGCGAGTTGTCAAAAGCAACAACACTTCAAACCAACCCCAAATAAATACAGGAATAATGGGTGATGAATGGTCCCTGCTCTGAAATCCATCTTGGGAGGAGATGTGGGCGGCCGCAGGGAGCTGCTCCAGCTCGGCAGTGCCACCTCGGGACGTGTCACCGTGTCACCGTGTCACCGCCCCGGAGCCGCCTGCCCGTGTCACAGCACCCAGGGCAGCTGGCGGGGTTCGCAGGCGTTCTCCTGAGCATCCCCTTGCCCTCAGTCCCGTTCCCTCCGTGAGACCCCCGGGAAGTGAGCTGGCCGCGGGGACACGGTGGCAGCGCCCACATCAGCGCTGTTCCGAGTCCCGCATCCCGCTGCCGCGTGTGTGCCGCTCCTCTCCGAGCGCCGGGTCCCCCGAGGCCAGAGCTGACTTTGTTTTCCTGTCTCCCGCGGCACAGGCAGCCCGGGAACGCGGGATGAATAGGAATGGGAATAACAAATGGGCTGTAGATAAGGCAGCGTCTGCGGGAGTCACCGCGAGGCACCGGAGAGGGAAGGCGGAGGGGGAGGATGCCGGAGTTAGCGGCGTCCAAACGGGATTAGGGTGACAAATTTCGGGGTGGGGCTGGAAGGTGCAGCGGTGCTGGAGCACGGAGCCCTCCCTGCCTGACTGCCCCCGGAGCCAGAGCTGTCCCTGCTGGGCCAGGAATTGGGAACACACCCCACACCGAGGGATGGAGGAGACATGGATGGAGGGAGAGCAGACAGGCAGGGGGAGAGCAGAGCCCAAGGAGTTGCAGGGGAAGGGCTGGAGAGAAGGAGGAAGAGGAGGAGGAGGAGGAAGATGCCCTTCTGTGTGGGTGGCAGATGTTCTCACCTGTGCATGTCCAACACCTCAGCACAGCTGCTGGGAAACTGGGAAACCTCCACTCCAGGCTGAGCAGTTCACCCCAAGGCTTTTTTTGTTCGTGGCTGTCACCTGGGAGCTGGGCCATGGAACCAGGAGGGAAAATCAGCTTTATAGAGGGGGACACCCCGCGGGGACAGTCTGCGGACTGGAACCTGCTCGTTTTGGGGTGGAAGAGGCAGAACAGCAGGGGAGAGGTGTCAAACCAGTGACCTTCAGCTGGTTTAAAGGTGTCAGCAGGCAGAAGGGAGGGGAATGATTTAGAAAGGTAGAAGAATGTGGAGTTAGGAAGGTGGGATTGAGGAAAGGAAAACAGGTGATAAATTTCAAGGAATTAATCCAACAGAGAGAGGCAGAGGAATGAGAAACTCCTCTCCGGGAAGAGATGGGACTATCTTGCTGTGGCTTGGGAGATCAGCTGAACTTCCAAAGTGTGCAGCCCTGCAGCTCCTCGGGGGTGGCACAGGGAGCAGGGATGGCTCACTGCGGCAGAGCCAGCTGGAAAACACCGAATTCCTCTTATCAGGGACAGAGAGCCTAATTCTGCTTCTGCTCCTGCACGCTGGGACCCAGCCCAGTCCTGAGAGGAGCGTTCCTGGCGTCTCCTCCCCCCAGAAACAAATCCTGGAGCAGTTTCCTTGCACCATCCAGGGCTGGACACTGACAACACACCCTGGAGCCAGCGCTGGCTGCACTGGGGCACAGGAGACCAGCCTGGTTTGGGGTAATTCCAGGCTTTTTTAGCTTTGTGGGAGCATCTCAACAAACATTCGGGCTGGCCTGCTTCCCAACAGCTGCACACGGAGATCTGGGATGCACAGAGAGGCTTTATGGCCTCTGCAGCTACAGGTAAAGGTTGATGGGATTGAAATGAGCCGAGAAAAGCTCAGAGCCCACGAGCCTGATGCTTCCCACGTCTGCTCCCGGGAAAATGGGGCAACCCCACACGCACACCGGGCTCCCTGTACTGTAAAGCTGGGGCGAGTAAGGTCAGAGTTAGGCAGCAATGAGAGACAGGAAAGGCTGATTAGGTCACTTATTTCATCCTCTTACCAATTAGACAGGAAATTATTTAACTGCTTTATTTATTTATTTAGGAATGTACCTCAGCAGGAAAACCCCAGCGGCAAGAGCCGCCGTCGTGCAAAGGGAAGGGTGGAAGCCCAGCTCCTCATTCATAAACACACACTTGCAAAAAGCATCTTCTGAAGGAAAATCTGGGAAGGAAATCTCTCCTGACAAGCCTCCGAGGCTGTGTGGGCTACAGGGCCAGGGAGGGAAGCGGGATTTGCTGTGTGCTGGGTATGGGTGCTTTTCTGGAACATCCCTCTTGCCTGACCTCCTTACTAGAGACATTTTTCAATTCAAGAGGGGCCCAAGAGACCCTCAAACCCCCTGGGCTTGGGGCTGTGGCTCCTGGGGCAGCACCAGCGCCCTGTCACCCCTCACTCACCCAACTCAGCCCAGCTCAGCCCCTTTCTGGGAACAGCTTTGGCTGATGAGGAATTTGCAATGCAGCTCCTCCAGCGGGATGGGAGGGTTATCCCATTGGACAGCCGGGAAGATTTATGGGGTCCATAAATGGAGCTCTCTGGAGAGAGCCCAGGAATGGTTTGAGCTCTGCCCCAGGTCCTTCATCCACAGAAATGCAGGATTGCAGGGCCACGGTCACAAAGAGGGAGAGCGGTGCCAGCAGCTCCCTTCCTGCCTTGGTGTCATCAGCACTTTGCTCCCTCTTCGAAACGATGATGAAAACCAATTTCCAAACCTCAGGGTTTGTTTTTTTTCTCCCTAAATGGGATTCTTGCTTCCCAGCCAGCCCTGGCTAGCTCATGAAGCAGAAGGATAGGCCGGAGGCTCTCCCGGGTGGAGGTGGGCTGGAAAGGGCTCGGACTCTGCCTTGGAAACCAGAGGAGAGAAATCCCACAGCCGGGGCTGCAGCACCCAGGGGGGGCAGGGCAGGGAGGGCAGGTCCCAAAGGCAAACGGGGCCGTGGCCAATGTGCCAGAGCCACGGGGACGAGATGGAACTGGTGACGGTGTCCCCCCCTGCACAGGGGCCTGGGGAAACTGGGTGTGGGGAATGGGAGATGCTGTGTGCAGGGAATGCTGTGTGTGGAATTTTGTGTGTGGATGCTGTGTGTGGATGCCGTGTGTGGATGCCGTGTGTGGATGCTGTGTGTGGATGCTGTGTGTGGATGCCGTGTGTGGATGCCGTGTGTCGATGCCGTGTGTCGATGCTGTGTGTGGATGC
>VWZT01008119.1:50717-63831 GCA_013397055.1 Pachycephala philippinensis | reverse complement strand
CTCCTCTCCTCTCCTCTCCTCTCCTCTCCTCTCCTCTCTCTCCCTCTCCCCATCCCGGGAGGACACGGCACAGCTGGGCTCTGTCCCCAGGGTGGTGGCAGAGGCAGCTGGGCACCACTCCCGAGAACAGCGCTCCGAAGGACCCCGGCCCAGGGACGTGGCTGCTCTGCTGTTATCACACAAGAGCAGAGATGAGACAACCCAGTTACCGAGGAGAGAGAGAGAGGCTCCTTCTCCCCGCCATCCCCTCCGCTCCCCCTCAACCCGCTTCTCCGTGATCATTCTTGTTATTCATTTCCCCTCTCTTCTCCTTGCCAGGCAGACGCTTTCACAGGGCAAATCCAAACGAAAGCCTTGCAAAGAGGATGCTCATAAAATATTTATGGAGAACTGCGGTGAACACGAGTAGGATAATGAGGGTCTGTGGGAAATGGGATGTGTCCAAACTCGCACAGTGAAGGCCTCGTACGAGGCAGAGGCACGCGGTGGAGGCCATTAGTGAGTCCTGCAGGGTCTGCACTCATTTCCTTCTCCGCTGCCACACACGGCTCTGCTTTGGCTTTCCCTCACTGGCCCTGGGGCTTTTCCTCCACGGCAGCTGCTGCCTGCACTGCACGGGGAACTGGGATGGCTGGATTGCTCTGGGGGTCTGTGCAATGGGCTGTACTCTCTGGGAGCAGCACAGGGACACTGAGCCACCACAGCAGCACAGGGACACTGTGCCACCACAGGAGGACAGGGACACTGAGCCCCGACAGCAGGACAGGGACACTGAGCCACCCCTGGCATGCAGCCTGGTCCCCAGCCCTCCTCTCCCACTCACTTTCCCTGAGCTCTGGCCCTGTGACTGTCCTGCAGCCCCCGACATGGCCACACAGGGCAGCCAGGGAAGACAGCAAGGTCTGGCACAGGGATGGGAGTCAGTTCCCTTCACCAGGGTTGCTTTAGGAAGTGGAAGGGCTGAGGTCTGAGCACCTCCTTCCCCCACCCTTCCCTCCCACCCCCTGCAGTCTGTGGGGCTCAGTTCCCATAAACCCGCAGACGCTCAGCCCTAAGGCCCGCGATCCCGAGCGTTGCTGGTGCCAAGAAGGAGCTCCGAGGCTCCGGGTGAGCTCTGCTAAAGTGCAAACCTATCCCGTCCTGAGAGCAGAACCCATAAACACAGCAGCCCCCCTACGGCAGGGACGAGCTGCCTTAAACCGTGTCTTCCAGCAGCTTATCCAGCTCCTTCTCCAGTTACCCGGAGCGGGTGTCCCGCAGCTCCCGCAGCTGGAATGCTGCTGACCTTTGGAGAGTCTCGCTGGGTCTGCCCCAGCTCCAGCCCGAGCTGCAATTCCTCTGCGGTTGGCCAAGAGGACCTCGGGGGCACTGCTGCTCCTCTTCCTCCCTCGGCTCTCTTCCAGCAAGCCCCCAGAAAGCCCTTGAACTCGTGTCGGAGCGCCGATCCCGCTGGGAGCCATGCCGCTGGCAGATGTTTGCTGTGATACAGGACACGACAGCTTTTACGACTTGTCAGCTGGAACCCAATCTTTTCGGGTCTTTAGGTTAAAGTGGAAAAGCAAAGCTTGCACGCACGGCTGTGCCAGCAGCACGGCCTGCTGAGCCTCCCAGCAATCCCAGAACCTCCTGGAGCAGGAACCAGGATGTCCCTCACCATCACCCAGCCCAGCCCGGCACCCCCAGAACCTCCCGGAGCAGGAACCCGCATGTCCCTCACCACCNGCAGGAACCAGGATGTCCCTCACCATCACCCAGCCCAGCCCGGCACCCCCAGAACCTCCTGGAGCAGGAACCAGGATGTCCCTCACCATCACCCAGCCCAGCCCAGCACCCCAAGAACCTCCCGGAGCAGGAGCCCAGGCTGTCCTCACCATCCCACTCCGACAAGGCTGCTTTTCCCAGCCCCACGTCCCGGGACATGCCCTGTGTCCCTGCAGTGACACATCCGTGTGGTTGGGATGTTCCCAACCCCAACCCGGACTGCCTGGGGTGGGCGTCTTTCCTTTCTACCCCACGAGGGAACAAACAAGCAGGGTCACACATACTTTCCTGATGATGACTGAAGGGAGATTCCCACCTTTTCCAGGCTGGGAAAACACCTCAGCTCTTCAGGCTATTGCACGTCGACATTACCAAATCCTGGAGAATTACAAGAAACCCCACATCTGCTCCACTCCCACTGCTGAAGGAAGGAGAATTATCCCCCCCAGCAGCCGAGAGGGTTCCTCACCTCCCCAGAGCTGCCTGGTGGAACTGTGCTGTCTCCTGTGTGGGAGCAGGCACGGATGGTTCAGAGAAACATGGAATAGTTTAGGTTGGAAAAGACCTTTAAGATCAGCGAGTGCAGCTGTTAATTCAGCACTGCTGAGCCCAGGTTTAGGTTTAAATAAAACACTGCCAGATTTCGGGTCACCCTCGTCACCTGTCGTGGTGCCACCACAGCACCTGAGAAGGTCACGGGAGCTCGGTTTGCCAATGATTAAATAATTGATCAGTGTCACATCACGGACCTCTGGGGGATGAGGCACAATGTGGTGGGATGGAGGCAGAGAAGCTGCTCCCTCGAGGTTCCTGAGTGGTGTCTCACCCTGCAGACCAGCACGGGACACTCGGGAAGTGCTGCCTGGCTGATGGATCCCACCCTGCCCTCTCCCCCTCCATCTCCATCGCCCACAAGTCTCAAAGTTCAAGTGGCTCGGGACGGGGAAGAGTGTTCCAGACATGAGGGGTATTTCTGGGCATGGGGGAAGAAGTGATTAATCTCAATTATACGGTCGGACACTGCATAATCTGGAGCAGCAGATTGGGTTACGAGTCCTCCTTCCCATGGCTCTGGGAGGGGGGTTCCAGCCTGAGGAGACTTTGGGAAGATGTTTTGACTGCTGAAGTGCCAAACTTAACCCCGTTGTAATTGGGGCTGTGGTGAAACATGGATGTTGTTTTTTGCTTCCTGAGCCTCCCGGACAGCCCGAGGTTTGTGCAGCTGCCACCTCTTTCCCATTCGCAGTGTGACAGCTCCCACCCCAGCTCACTTTTCCCAAGGTCATTACTCGGGCAAAAAAAGGGAAAAAAAAGAAACCAGCAGAGGCTGGTTCTTCCAAACTCCAGGAGCCGCTCAGCAGCCTGGGCAGAGGTGGGAGGGAACCGCTGCCCACCCAGCTGCCAGGCTTCCTGCTGCTGGATCGTGGTCTTCCTCCTCCCAGCCCAGACCCCGCATCCCGCCGGGCTCTGCAGAGCTCCCCCTGCCCCTTCCCGCAGCTCTGCGGCCGAGCAGCCGAGCATCCCCCAGAGCTGGGGGCTCCTTGGGATCCGTGTACAGCAAACCCTTCTGGGATGCTGGGATGGATCAGCCCCACATCGGCACCAGCGGGATCTGAGCGCTGCTCCCTGAGGAGAGCAGTGGCTGCGGAGCGCTGAGGAGCCCAGACACGCAGAGCGAAGGGTTTCATCCAACAAAGCTCTCAGATCCTCCTTGTTATTTAACAGCCTCTTTCCCCGGACTAAAGAGCTGTTCCTGATGTTCTGTAGGGACTATTAACAACCTAATCCCGAGCGATGATGGACTAAACATGCCCAGCGTGTTCTGACGTTCACCCGGAGACATCCCACATCCCCCCTGTGCTCCGTGTCCTTTGGGGTGTCACACAGCACACGGCCCTCGGTGACATGAGACATCTTTGGGTAAGAAGTTAAAAATAAATATATTCCCAGGGGGAGCTGCAGAGGGATAGACCGAGCCAGGGTGTAATTACCTGAGCTGGAACAGAGCCAGGCTCTAACTTGTATTGCAAATTCTTTGCATTGCTTTAGATACCTGCTAACAAAGTGATTATAAAAACCATATTTATAGAAGATTAGGAGCTATGCAATAGATCCACATCCTTAATTAGCCGTAATAGATCTGCATTGATTATTATTGATGTTAATCCTCTTCTAAATATGTGCGCATTAATTAGTCGGCGTTTACCACAGACGCAATTATTTTAGGAACAGACACAGTTGGTGGGGGCAGCAGACAACGGGGTGTTTATTCCGATTTCAGTGTTTATTTTCCTCTCTGCAGCAGCACCTACATCAGGTTGTACAAGAACAAAGAGCATCTGAGTCCAAGGGCCTGGAGCATCCAGGCTCCCGCGCTGTGATAAGCACTTACAAGTGCCTGGGAAGGATCTTGCCAAAATATTATTTTTGATGCATAAAATATTTCCCCGTTACTATGAAACGCAGTGTGGTGCCAGCCTCCGAGGGTGACACCGCTCCTTTTCCTGGCTGGCTGTGGGGGTGTTCAGCTCCAGCACCACGTGTGCCTCATCCCAGTGCTCCTGGTGGCTGGATTGGGGGTGGGAATTGCTTGTTGGGAATGAAATCTGGGTGGGCTGGTGGGGGGAACCCTCAGGACACCTCCTGAGCGATGCTCAGCCGGGGCTGGCTTCCAGGAGCCTTGGAATTTGCTCCTCACTTTCCCAGCTGGAACACGTGGGGTGTCCTGGTTTGGGCAGTGAGTGAATGCAGCCTCTGGAATTCTTTCCCCATCACCATGGTCCAACCCCACCAGGACTTGAGGACCATCTGCGCTCAAACAACAGCCCTCAAGAGCCCCAGGTACCTGGGGCTGCATGTCATGAGCTGTTTCTGTTTGAGATGCCCCAGAGCGTCCCAAAAATAACTCTGCTCAGCCAACAGGCAAGTGGAAAAACCACCTGTCCTGTCTTCATCCCTTTCTGCCCTTCATCTTCCTTTATTTCCTTCTCTCTGTCCTTGATTTCTCTCTCTGCCTTCAAGCAGGAAGAGCAGGAAGGAGCTGTTGCACCCCTCTTTGAACTGTGCTGCTCCCGCAGCCCCACATCCCTGTGTCCCACTGTCCCCTCTTCTCCATCACCATTCCCAGGAGGTGCCTCCCACAAGGCGATGCTAGAGGAGATGATTCCACCACTGGCACACCACAACATCTCCAGTGGTGAAGAGTTTTGGTCAACTTCGGGTGACAAGAGTCCACGAGCATCCCATCGCCCTGGAAAGGGCAGGAAGCAGTGCTGGGAGAGCTGGAATGAGGAGCTGGAGGTGCTGGGTGAAGCTGCAGGACCATCATGTGCTCCAGCCCTGCATGGAGCGGGGTCACAGCTGCCACCGTGGGATGTGGTCCCTCTCCAGAGGAGGGAGGAGGAGCTGCCCTGTCCCACCTGCTGCTGCCAGGGCGATGCCACATCCCGAAATCCCCATCGCTCCCAACCCCGGACACCCGATGGCTAAAGCAGCTTCCCTGCAGTGCTCACTTGTGCCCAGAGCACAGCAATCCTAACACAGATCCTGTTTCCTACGGCGTAAACCCTCTCTCCAAATCCAGCAATTAGCCTCCAATTTGCTTTCCCTGTTAATGGCAAGCGGGGTCTCTCTGGGACGCTCTGACGAGACCCTGTTTTCTTCATCAGTTCAAAACTTTTCCCTCTTATTTATTTTTCACCCTTCCCCCAAATGTATTTCCCACCACAAAAATAACATTTTTCAGATCTTTGCAATTATTTATTCCACATTTTTCTGTCACAGCTTTGCAGGAATCAGCGTTTCTGGCGGGAGCAGGGAGGGGAGATGAGCAGCTCCAGCCTCTCCTTCCACAGCCGATGCTCCGGGGTCTTGTGTGGGGTCGGTGGTCCAGGAGGGCCCCCGCGACACCCACAGAGTTCAGCCCAATTAGGAACTTCTGACTGGGGGGACAAAGGGAAAAGAAAGAGCTGGAAAGGCTGGGCTCGCCTTTTTCTCCCCTCGTCTCTCATTCCTCGTCTTCTTTTTAATGGCAGGCCCCCGGGGGCTCGGCAGCATCCTTCAGAATGGAAATCCTTCCAAATGGAAATCCTCCCTGCCCCTCGTGGCAGCGCCTGAATGTCACCTAGGGATGAAAGGGAGCCAAAGGCGACCCCGCTCCCGACGGCATCGTGGGGGGGGACCGAGCTAATGGGAGCACGGAGACATCAAGGAGGGGCGTTCAGGGGCAACCGGAGGGGTTTTCCCTCCTCCCCGCTGGGAAGCAGCTGGAAGGGAGAGAAGCAAATGAGAGACGCCAGAACTGTGACATTTTCACGGACCTGTAGACAGCGTCACCCATGGACGCACAAGGCTTTGGAAAATCAGGAGAGAATGTGCCAGGAATGTCCCCGGCCAGGACTGGGGCTGGCGTCACACCCAGCCGGAGAAATGCTGAATAATTTTGGTGGCCTTTAAACCTTTGCTTAAAATAAACCTTTGCCAGCTGGGGAGCCCTCAGAGCCCCGTGTCCCCTGGGACCTCCTGCCTCAATGCCCAAAGCAAATTAGGGACCATCCTGGACAAGGACAATCCATTCCCTTTAGGAAACCCCAGATTTCCTGGGCTAGGGCCGCTCTGTGCCGGGGCTCTGCAGGCACATCCCATTATGGTAAAATCTGCTGTTCTTGGGTTCAGCTGGGATAAACCCCAGGGAAATAGCTTCACTTCATACCCACGGAACAATGCTCCGGAAAATGGAAACAGCTTTCCAAAGAAACCTCCTTGGTTTTCCGCCTCTGTTGTGCTGCTCTGCCAGGGCTCCGGGGAGGGGGATGAGTTTCACTCCCCTGGTCAGGTTGGTGTTGGGTTTGGGATCAGATTCTTTGGGCTGATGGTCATCCCGTGCCACAGCCCCACAGGACAAGCACAGCTCTCCGTGCTGCTCAGAAAAAAGGAAAAATCCTCCAGAAAAGGAATTTCTGGAAGAAGTAAGAGGGAACCAGGCCCATCAGTACCTTTGGTGTGTATGAAATTCTTTCTTGGAAGTGTTATTAGAACATCCCAGTTTCAAGGACTTGGGAAAGCAAATTGTTTGGGGTAATTCTGGGAGCAGACAGAGGCTTTTGTCCAAAGCTCGACTCCAGCACAGGTTCAGATCTGTTGGTCACACATCCCAGCCTGGCCAGGGGTGCAGGTGACAGCCAGGGATGCAGAACCCGGCTCAGCCAAGCCCTGCTGGTGCTTGGAGCAGCGTGGGGAAGGGAGGGCTGTGGGATCTGGACTCGCTCCCAGCGCTGGGCTCCTCCAGCTAAAGCTGGGGGAAATGTGCTTGGAAAGAAAATGCCAGTTCATCGAAACTGAAATATTTCATTAAAATATTTTGGGTCTGGGAAGATGCTGCCAGAGGACTCCCAGCCACATCTCACAATTGGATTGCTTTTCCCTGGTGCCTGGAAAGCTGACAGCCCTGCCCAGGGCTCCGGGGTGGCTCCTGGGGTGTCCCACACTGACCCCGGGGCCAGGGGCTGAGGGGTTGTGTGGGAGTCCCACACAGAGATTTATGGAATCACAGGATGCTGGGAGGAATCTCGACGCTCACAGATCTCTGGCAATTCAGAACTGCCTGGATTTGCCGTGTTTTCGGTGGGAGATGGGGACAGGGAGAAGTGCAGCTCCTCGGCACTGGAGAAGTGAAGCAGGAGGGAGAGGCTTGATGTTGATTGAGAAGGAAGTGTTTGAGATGGAGAATTTGAAAAATGAGCCCTTCCCCGTGGCCGTGCTGCTGTTACAGGGACTGCAGAGAGCAGGGAGGGGGTGAAGGGCTGCTCATTCTTGAAAGTCTTCTTGGTTTCACTGGATAATCCCAATTTACAAAACAGCTGAGTTTTAAAATGCCGCAATAATCCACTCATTAGCCCTCGCTGCGAGGCGGCGCCTCGGGGCATTCCCCGAGGAAGGTGGGACGGGTGGTTCAGGAGATAATTGCTGCACACTCGAACCCCTCCGGAGGTGGCGGATCCACTAATTTTGGTGAATTCCTTTGTGTCCCCAGGCAGCTGCTCTGCACGAGGGCTGTGCCACGCCATGCCGTGCCCGTGCCATGCCTGCAGCAGGACTCCCAGCGAGGCCGCCGAGCTCCACGCAGGAATTCTGAGTGCCAGCCCTTCCTGCTGGCACTTGGCTCCCCAGAGAATGGCAGGGTTGGGATGTGGGGGTCAGCAGAGTGCCGGAAGAGGCGTTTCTGGTATCTGCTGTAGAAGCAGAGAGCTGGGGCTGGGGAGAGTACAGAGCTCCCGGGGCAGCTCCCGGCTGGAAGGGGACACGGAGAATTGAAGTCAGATCTGGGGGTGCCAGGCTGAATCCCCTGAACAAACCCCAGGTCATGGAGATGTGGCTGCCCTGTCCCTAGAAGTGTTCCAGGCCACGTTGGACAGGGATTTGAGTAACCTGGGATAGTGGGAGGTGTCCCTGCCCATGGCAGGGGGTGGAATGAGAAGGGCTCTAAGGTCCCGTCCAACCCAAACCATCCCAAATCATTCCATGATTCAATTTATTGGCCCTGAGCATTCACAGGAGCACCCAAAGGAGGTTCTCTGAGCAGAGTCCTCTTGTGGGGAAGACTCTGGACTCAATTCCTTTTGCTGGTGGTCCCTGTCCATCCTCCCAGTACTGCCTTTCCTCATCCCAGTGGCTGACCGGGTAAACAGGCAGATGATAAATATTTCGGGGCTCATTTAAGACAAATAAGCCCAAAGATTGATTGTTTTATCAACACGACCTTTAGTGGGGTTTAACCAAAGTTACATTCTGAAAATCAGGTTTTTAGTTTCTTTCTCTTTGCATAGCAACCTGTGAAACAGAGAAACACCTGTGTCCCTCATACATGAGCAGTGCTGGGGGGTTTTCAGTGAAACCTTATTTTCCAGACCAAGGATGCAGGAGGCGTGAAGATGCTGCCGAGAAAAGACCAGAAGAGGCTCCTGACTGTTGGAAAAATTGAGTCAACACAGCTCAGCCTTGAATGACCTTCAAATTTTGGGCAGTCAGGTTGCTGTTACACAGGAAAAATATTATAAAGCAAGAGGGGTTAAAAAAACTGACATTTCTTGGCCAATTACTGGCAGAATGACGGGTGGGAGGTGATGGCACCGGAGAGCGGATGGGAACACGCTGGAGCCGTGTCACTCTTCACACACTGAACCTCCTCCACACGCTCTGGTGTCCGGAGCCTCGGATTTGCCTCCCCAAATTGTCACCACTGTCATTCTCTGTGCCCAAGGTGGTCCCCACGTGGTGTGAGGGTGACGGATGGTGACTCTGTGTCACCCGGGGTGAGGCGGCTCTGTCCATGCTTTGAAATCAAATCCTCGGGAACCAAAGCAGGAAAGCTGAGGGTTGTTCCCCATTCCTTTTCTCACCCAAATATGTCCAATCTCATCAACATTCCCCTGCAGCTGCTTGAGAAATTTCCAAGAGCGCCTTGTTTTGGTTTGGGTTTTGTCAGAAAATGTGGAGCTGTCAAAGCCGAGGAGTTGTGTGGAAGTGGAATGGTTTTGACGAGACTGTCATCGGGGGAAGTCTCTGAGCTCCAGGACGGAAGGGCTGATCAAACCCAGACACATTGGGGGAGACAAACGACCCTGAGCCAGCTCAGCGAGGAGAGCCAGGCCCAGGGCTGCGGCAAGGCTGAGCCTGGGGCAACCCCCTCCTTCCCTCTGCAGAAATTTGGAGCAGGGTGCCCAGAGAAGCTGTGGCTGCCCATCCCTGGAAGGGTCCAAGGCCAGGTTGGATGGGGTTTGGAGCACCCTGGGACAGGGGAAGGTGTCACTTCCCTGGGGATTCGAACAAGATGAGCTTTAATTTCCCTTCCAACCCAACCATTCTGGAATTCTATGATTCTATTAAATATTTAGGGGAATAGCCTGAAATCCCTGTGCACCCCAAAGCTAAGCTCGCTGGCAGTCATGGAAGGCACACCCAGAGGAACTGAAGATTCCTCTCACTGCTTCCAGGCAGTTCTGGCTGTCTCTGCCCAGAGAGACCTAAAACGGGAAACTGTCCTTCTCCCCAGCAGGTTTTTTTAAGGCAGAGCCTGGGAGAGTTTTGCTGATCTCTGTTTTCACCTGCATCCATCTCCAGCCCGTCAGGGACAGCCGAGTTTGCACGGAGGATGTGCCAAGGACGGGGCACTGGGACACAGGGAGCTGCTGGCAGCGGAACATCAGCCCTGCCAGGGCTCAGCCACCTTGCTCAGCTCCGCTGCCCCTCCGGAAATGGATGCAGAGTATTTTATAAACAGCAACATTTGCTTTTCAAAGCAGCACCTGTGTAAACAGCCCTGGAGCGAGCGCATCCATCGGGAGCCACTGGCGAGAGCCCAGAGCCCGTCCCGGAGCAGGGCCAGCACTTCCTGCAGCCTGGGCTCAGGAGGGATGTGGGGCCATTGTCCTGCTGTCCTGCTGTCCTGCTGTCCTGCTGTCCCTGCTCCCAGTTCCAGACACGGCACCTCTGCTGTTCCCCTGCCATCCCAGTGTCATCCTCCTTCTCCATGGGTGGGACAACGCCAGCATCACTCTCTGGTGGTGGGGAAAACCACAAGCCAGAGCACAGGGAGAACATCCACGGGGAGGTGGTGCTTGGGCTCAGCACTCCTGGGATCCCCCAGGACAGCAGCGCTCCTGGGATCCCCCAGGACAGCAGCACTCCCGGGATCCCCCAGGACAGCAGCGCTCCCAGACCCTGCATTCCGGTGGATATTCCAGCGATCCGCCAGACAAGGACACCGCTGCTGAGAGAGACAATTGGTGTCACATCCCCTCTGTCTGGGCCTCGCCAGCTGGAACCTGGGGTTAATGATCTCTACTTCAGAAAGTGCTTCAAGATCCTGGGCTGAAAAAACGAGCTCAAATGCAAATGATCCTGCTCATGCCACGGGGAGGTTTATGGCCTGCACGGCTCTTAACAGCACATTAATTAGGGCACAGGATTAAAAGTGTGCTGTGATTAAGCAAATAATTACAGAAAGAGAGGAGTGAATGGGGTGCAGGGTGCAGTGCTGGTTCCCGGGCTGCTCCCACTCCACACATTACAGGTCCGTGTTTGCAGTTGCTCTCGGCTTTGCCAAACTGGAACGGTTGGAGACGAAATTTTCCGGGCCGGTGTCTGCCTGGAGCGAAATCACTCGGCGAAGTTTCAGCCAAAATGCTGAAATCTGCTCCCAGGAATGAAGCTCATGAAAAAATGTGCTGAATTCTGACAGCCGTTTCTTTACGATGCTCTCGCTCTTCCCCAGGTCTCTTTACAGCAGGAGCTTCCAAACTGGGAGGATGTTTTTGTGCCTGGACATGCCCTTTGTGTCCTCCTGCCTGGAAAACACGGCCGGGCTCGGCCACGTGCTGAGCCTGGAGCAGGGACAGCTCATCAGAATTTGCTCTATCTTTGCCATTAAAATCCTGATCAGGACAAGGGCTGTGAAGCAGGAAAAGGAAGGATGGGTGATGGATTTGGGATCCAGGCATGCCAGCACCCCTCTGGGGAGCAGTCCCCGGCTCAGGCCATGATGTCTGCTGGTGTTCCCAGATGCGATTTTTGCTGGTGAACAGAACATCTCATGTGGGCCTTGTGCCTTAAATATCCAGATCAAGATCCTGGGAGCTGACTTCAGGAGTGCTGAACATCCCTGGCTCCAGGGAAAGCCATCAGGAGCTGGGCTTGGAACAGCCAGGCTGTTAGAGAAAAGGCCAAGTGCCATCAAAAACATCCCCTGCCTCAAACCGGGCACCCAGAATGGCCAATTCTTTCAATCCCAGGATATCTGCACAGCAGCGCTTGGTCAGCGAGGGGCAGAGCTGGCAGGAACTCACATCCATGGGGGAATAATCCTGCTCCAGGCAGGTGGAGGCTGTGGTAGGGCAGGAGCAGGATCCAGAGGGAAGGCTGGGAGCAGAGACTGAGCAGCTCCAGCCCTGGCTCAGTTTGGGCTGTTGTGTTGCTGGAATGGGATAAATGTCCTTCCGTGAGCAGTGATGAGCCAAAACGGGAATGGCGGCTGGGCAGTGGGATGAGAGACCCCTCCATCTGCGGGATCAGCAGGAATTTCTTAATGGAAAGGGCGGCCAGGCATTGGAAGGGGCTGCCCAGGGAGGTTTGGAGTGCCCATCCCTGGAGGTGTCCGAGGAAGGACTGGAGGTGGCACTCAGTGCTCTGGGCTGGGGACAAGGTGGGCATTGGGCACAGGTTGGACTCAGTGATGCTGGAGAACTTTTCCACCCTCCGTGATTCTGAGATTCTGTGACTCCATGATCCAGCATTGCTCCAGCCCACAGAGCTGGCTCCTGCTGTCACAGGATGCCTCAACCCTTGCTTCCCGAGGTACTGAGTGCTCAGGAGCTCCTGGGCACATCCCAGGATCTCTCCTTCCCAGCTACTGGAGGTGTTGTGGCTTTTGGAGCCTCTCCGTGCCAGGGAGCTGTCAGCAGGCTCAGGATCTGCCTGCAGGAAAGATCTCTGAGGCAGCTGCCTACATTTTAACTCATCTTTATTTATCTCAGCCATATTTTGTTTTTAACCAGAAATTCCTGTTTTGGACAGAAAGGCAGCAGTTGCACTCCCTGTCTCTCCTGGCAGTCTGGTTCTCCCTCTCTCCAGGCAGCTCCAGCTTCCCTGCTGTGTCACATCCGAGCACGAACAGCCAGGGAATGTTTAATGTTTGTCACACAGGTGCTCTGGGGATCGTCCGTGACACTGTTTGTGACACCCTGAGCACACCATGGGCAGAACCTGCACCAGAACAACCCCCAGAGCTGTTCCAAAGAGTGGGAAGGGGCCGATGTCCAGCTGGGAATTCACCTCGGAGGATGTGCGAGGGATGTCTGGTACCTTCTTCATCCCCCTGGGGCTGCTCTGCTCACACCTGGAAAAAACAGACCCTGGGCTTTGGGATGGGGAATCCGACCCCATCCATCCTCGGTTCCAGTCAGCCTTTCCAGGGCAGTCAGCTGCAATTCCTACTGGGATACTTCCATCCCATCCCAGCAATGTTTTACCTTTTTTTAGTTTTTTTTTTTTGACTGTTTATTTTAAAGGGCCAAAATAATAGTTGCAACTCATTAAATTAAAACAGCACAAAGCCCTCTGCTGTGGAGCCAGGCTGGGAGAGCTGGGGGTGCTCACCTGGAGAAGACAAGGCTCCAGGGACACCTCAGAGCTACTTCCAGTGCTTAAACAGGCTCCAGGAGAGCTGGAGAGGGACTTGGGACAAGGGATGGAGTGACCGCACACAGGGAATGGCTTCCCACTGCCAGAGGGCAGGGATGGATGGGATATTGGGAAGGAATTCCTGGCTGGGAGGGTGGGGAGGCCCTGGCACAGGGTG
>VWZT01008119.1:1257-50654 GCA_013397055.1 Pachycephala philippinensis | reverse complement strand
TGGATGGGGCTTGGAGCACCCCGGGATAGGGGAAGGTGTCCCTGCCCATGGCAGGGCTGGGATGGGATGGGCTTTAAGGTCAAGGGTATCAAACCAACAGTCTACAAAGCCCAACTTCCACCACCAATTCCAATTAACACCCCCTCAAAGTATTCAAAGGAACATCTGTGGAAAACAAAACAAAACAAAAAACAAAAAAATCAAAGCCTCCTAAATGCCTTCAGGGTCCTGATCCAAAGCTCAAGGAAGTAGTAGAGAGCCTTTCTTTTGATTTCAAATGAATTTGGTCAGCTCCAGCCAGAATTGGAGAGATTGATCATTAAATAATTTTTGAAGGATTCTCCCAGTGTTATCCACGCACAAATGGCTTCAGCATCTGCCCGCCTCAAGTCAGCAATCCTGGCTTTTTTAAGCATTCAGGTCAGCCATTAAAATACCAGCTGAGAATATTTTTGCAGGTTTTATTCTCACACCAAGCTGGCAGTCAAGCTGGCACTTCTCTTTTCATCCTCACTTCCCATCGCCTCAATATAGCGTGTCCATCAATTTGCTTTTATTTATTTTTTCCAGGCTATTTTAGACAATCTGCTGAAGAAATCTCACTCAGCAACGAGTGCTGACCTTGAGCCGCTCCCTTTCTCTGCCGCTCCTTTATTTAAGAATGTGCAATGAATTAAGACATCACTTTATCCCCGCGCTCCGCGCAGGCAGCAGCGGCTCTCCAACGGAGCATGAATGGCAGGGCTGCGGGCAGCGCTGGCCTGGAAATGTGATCTTATGGAAACGAGGGGTGACCTGCTTCCAGACACAACAATGTGACGGGAAGAGTGCTGCCTCCCAAATGGGACATGACGGATGCCCCCTGAGGGGCCGCGGCTCGCGGAGCCTCCTGAGTGCGCACAGGGAGGATGCGGAGGTCCCAGAGCAGGGATGGGGCCGCAATCCTGCTGAGCTGCAGGGGACTGGCACCCACTGGCACACGGCCTGGGACACACACGGTGGCATTGTCCTGCCAGCGCTGTAGCTGCGTGTGGCACCTGTTTTTGGGCAGCACAGACAGCTCAGCCAGGCTAATGGCAGTCTGGCCCTGCTTTCCCCTCCAAGAGCCCCATCCCACCTTTCCCCGCTCCTCCCGATGTGTCCATAGCCAGTGATTGCCTCAAAATCCTCCTTCCCATGGAGCTGAAGCCCCGGCAGAGAGGAATCTCCACCGCAGCGAGTGGCTGAGGCAGGGCAGAGAGCGCGGCGGGACCCTGCCACTGCTGCGGTGTCCCACACCATTAGATCCCAGGAGTCACCAGGAGCAGCTCAGGAATGAGCCTGGGTGGGAAGCGGCCACCCCGGCACTGCGCTGCCAGCGCCACGTGTCACAGCCCTGCGCCGAGGGGACCTTGGCGTTTAATCACATTTGGAGCGCAGAGGAAGGGAAATTCCCCCAATCTCTTGCTTTTTTCCAACTTTTCTATACCCAAATCTCAGAGGTAATGAGGAATTAGCACAAAACCCTACCAAATAATAACAGCAGCATTCAATGTGCTCTGAAACTCCCGGGAACTGGAAAGACAAAAGGAATCTGTGGCATTGGGCTCGGAAAGGCTGGAGCTGTCAGAAACTCCAGCGTTTCTTCTCTCTCCTTGCAGCGCTCGGCGTGAGGGGCTGCAGGGCTCTGAGCAGGGCAGGAGAGCAGTGTGTCCCCAGGGACCCAGCCCGCAGCTCCCCACAGTCCCATCCCAGTCCCATCCCAGTCCCATCCCAGTCCCTTCCCAGTCCCAGCCCAGTCCCAGCCCAGATGTGATCAATAAAGCCCCGAGCTGCGGCCCCAGCTATCGGATTGCTCCGCTTTGATTTAAGGAGTCTCCCTGCCACCAGGGACAGAACACTTGGGATGTTTGCCTGGAAACGGGATCTGTGTTTAAGTCATTAGGCCAAATTCACTGCAGGTGGAGGCAGAGGCAGCCCGGGACCGGGCTGGGGTTGTGCCCACGCCGGGCTGCGCTCGCTCCGTGCTGTGCTCCTGCACCCCAGGCAGGGCCTTTGGAGCTCCTTCCCTGCTCCCAGACCGGGCAGGGCGTGCTGGCTCTGCTCCAGCTCATGCCAGCCTTAGGAATTCCTCGGTGGAGGTCCGTGGGGTCCCCACACCCCTCATCCCACCCACCACCTGCACCTTCCACACTGACCCGCGACCCCACCCCACAGGGCCCGGGGGTGCTGCTCTCTCCATCTTCCCCCTTTCCCTCTTTCCCAAGGAAACTTTGGTGTCACCCAAATCAGGAGCAGCACCCCTGCCCGAGGCTGGGAGAGGCTCAGTGTGCACCCAGTGCATCCTCTGGCTGCATCCCTGCTGCCCCATGGAGCACCCACCCACTCCCCTCGGGGACCTGGGGATGTCCAGCACCCCTGACCCCACCCGTGGGGCTGGAAGGGGCTGGGGGCCATCAGCACATCCCATCCTCCCCTCCCCGAACCCTCGCACCTCCTCATCCCCCTCTGTCCTCCACCACCACCCCGTCTTCCGAGTGGCCTTGAGCCTTCAAAGAGAGGGGGAGAACAGGGGGGGAAAATCCACAGAGATGACTTAAAAAATTTAAAGCAAAATATCTGGTCTTGGCTGCTGTTAAAATAGGAGCATTTCATTAAAAGGCTGCAGGGCTTTTAAAGACAAACTCTAAGCAGAGCCATGAATAATGCAGCTCCTATTCAGAACATGAAGATTTTAGCGCATCCATAATACATGGGGTCAACCTGGGAAGAGGCTGCTAATGCACGGGAATGCAGGAGGCAGCAGCCTCGGCTGCTCCGAAAGGAAAACAAACGCGGGAGCTGGAGGAGCTCTCCCACTGGCCGAGCACTCTGGGGTATGGCGAGACTCCGAGGGATTTTTAAATCCTTTTTATTGGTGTCTTTCTCAACTAAAATAAACTTTGTAATCTCATTAAGGGCTTGGGGGCTGATCCAAGCGTGCTGGATGTGGCCCACGGAGCTCTGTAAATAACTGACAGTGGAGCTGGCTGCAGGCTCAGGGCTGGGAGCTGGGGGGGCACGGAGAGCTCGGGGTGTCCTGGAGTGCTCCACAGGTTCCACATGCTCCAGGCTGTGCTGTGGGACCCCCTGTGAAGGGAAAAACCGGATTCACCTTGGGCAGCCAACACTGGCTCATCCCTGGGATGAGTTTGTGGTGCCTTCGTGGGTGCTGGAGCCACGGGCTGGGATGAACTTCATGGAACCCCAGAATCACTGAGGCTGGGAGAGCTCTCCAAGGCCATCGAGTCCAGCCTGTGCCCCATCCCCACCTTGTCACCAGCCCAGAGCATTGAGTACCACATCCAGTCCTTCCTTGGACACCTCCAGGGATGGGGACTCCAAACCTCCCTGGGCAGCCCCTTCCTAGTACCTGACCATGCTTTCCAGGAACAAATTCCTCCTGCTGTCCGAGCTGAACCTCCTCTGGTGTGCAGGACAGTGGGTTTAAGCCCAGCTTCTCCTGCTCCCACTCCCGGCTCACCCTGAGCCTCTCTGGGCTCGGCAGCGAGCGCTGGATGGGGCCCTGGGCGAGCCTTGGATGTGTCTGAGCTGCGGGAACGGAGCCAACGGATAAACATCACCCTCAGGAAAACACAATCGCTGCAGCGAGGGAAATTGATTCCTCGAACAGTTTTATTCACAGAATGTTTGGTGGCTTTACCAGAGCTCCCAAGTTATCTCCCTCCTCCGCTCTTTAGCGCCACAGAGAGAGTGTTCTCCCAATCCCTTATCTCCTTAATAGCCCTTCCTTTGGAGTGTGGAGATATCCACGGATCTGCCGCGGCGTCGTGTGCCTCAAACACGGGCTGCTCTTAAAAAATGGTCCCCTTCACAGAAACAGCCATGTGAAGTTGCTCGTGCCCATAAAAGTAGAGGAATAAAGGGGTCTCAGTGGCTTTTGTGGGACTAATGGGGAATAATCCATCCTCTGGATCGGGGCTGGGTAAATCTGGTTTGGCTGCAAACCTGAATTACTATTTACTTTTTTTTTTCTCCAGTGAAAGAAGATTTAGTGACAACCCCCCTGATGTTGGTTTGGTGCCTGTGCAATCTGTCGGCAAGGACAAGTTCCCCACACTTAATCCAATTACACAAAAACTCTCTCACGGAATTATTTGGGGATGAAATAGGCAAAAAATTCACGGGAGACCCTTCGTCCCCTGTTTTACATCAGTGCATGAGCTACTCCTCCTGTCTGGGGGTGGGCTGGAATTGTCACCTCAGCACGGCCCACACAGGGGGACCTGCTTGGGAAGCAGGGAGAGCTTGGGGTGTTTTATGGAATTCCCACTCCTGCGGCATCAAAACTCCCACTGAGAGCTGACGTAGGCCGGGGCAGGAGTGGTGAGAAGTCTTCAACTCCCAGGGCGTGGGGGGACACGTGGGACCAGGTGGCTGGAGGTGCGCAGAGTCCAGCTCTGGCTCCACACTGTGAGAATCATGGAATCCCAGACCAGGTTCGGTTCAAAGGGACCTTGCAGCTCATCCCATCCCATGCCATCCCATGCCATGCCATGCCATCCCATGCCATCCCATGCCATGCCATCCCATGCCATGCCATGCCATCCCATCCCATCCCATCCCATCCCATCCCATCCCATCCCACCCCTGCCATGGGCAGGGACACCCTCCACTATCCCAGGGTGCTCCAAGCCCCATCCAACCTGGCCTTGGACACTTCCAGGGATCCAGGGGCAGCCACAGCTTCTCTGGGCACCCTGTGCCAGGGCCTCCCCACCCTCACAGGATGAATTCCTCCCCAAAATCCCATCCATCCCTGCCCTCTGGCAGTGGGAAACCACTCCCTGTGTCCTGTCCTTCCATCCCTTGTCCCAAGCCCCTCTGCAGCTCTCCTGGAGCCATTTAGGCCCTGGAAGGGGCTCCCTGGAGCCTTGTCTTCTCCAGGTGAGCACCCCCAGCTCTCCCAGCCTGGCTCCAGGGCAGAGGGGATTCAGGTGGAAAACGAGCTGAACCCGTGGATCCTCCTCCCATGGATCCCGCTTTAATCCAAGGACGGGAACAAGAGGATGCTGATCCCAGCCCGGCCAGTGCAGGGCCTTGCAGATTTTGGTCTGCTCTAACCTGAATCTCCCTTCTTTTCCCAAGACATGGGGCTGGTCCCCATTCCCGGGAAGGCAATCTCTCTGTCTGACACCTCGCTGTGCTCGGAAGAATTTCCTGATGCTCAAATTTCCTCTTCCCCGCTGCCTTTCTCACACTTCACGTCTGCAGCTCTGCCTCCATCTGCTTCCCCTCCTTCCTCTCTCCCTCTCGGGCAGGTGGGGAAAAGAGAAAGTGCCTGTGGACCGAGAAAAAATTCACTGTGGCAGACATGGAGCTGATTTCAGTCCTGGGGTAAACCTGGGAAGGGCTCCAGGGCTTTCCTTGGGGGGAATTTGGCCCAGAGGGAAGAGGAGGCATGGGGAATACATTAGGAGGGTCACCCCACTGGCTACAAACAGGCTTCGTATTGTTGCCAAATGTTCATTAATCCAAAAATAGAATTTCAGAAATGTACAACTCTGCACGAGGAATTCAGACAATCCAGGAAACCCAGAGGTAGCCCCGTGACCCGGAGAAAGCCCTGGGGTACCCCCAGGAGCGGGGGTGTGGATCAGGCTGGCGGAGCAGCTTCAGGGGATGGAAACCCAGCACTGTTCATTTATCATCGCTCCGGGGAGCGCCGAGGGGCAGAAGGCAGGAATAAATATCCCAGTGCCTCCAGAACCCGACGTTTCGGGCAGGAGCACAGCGGAGAGGCGGCCGCTGCCATCGGCTCCGTGCTGGAGAGCCGGGGGGACGGGGAGGGGACAGAGCTGCTTTGGGCTCTGCTGTCCCTGGGTGTCCCCTCATCCTTGGGTGAGCGCAGGAGCCCTGTCCCCTCCCTGGAGCCTGCAGTGCCACCCGCAGTGACCCCGAGTGTCCCCTGGGGGGTTTGTTTGCTGCAGCCCCCCCGAACGAGGTCCCTGTGCCCCTCGCAGGGGCTGCCCCGGGTCCCAGCTCAGGCACCGCAGGGCCTTGATGCAGCCGAGGTTTGCGCTCTGGAATGAGGAGGAAAGTCCCTGCCAGTGGGGAGCAGACTGCCCGGGCTCCGGGGGATGCGGGAGCCGCGGGAGCAGCTCCGCACGCTGCCCGCCCCGAGGGAGCCAGCCCAGCCCAGCCCTGCACAGCGCTGGCTTTTCCCACGTCCCCGGACACCCTCCGGATGGGCATCCTTGCACTTCTTCCCACCCGCTCTAAAGGCAAAGCTCCCTGCAGCGAACCCCACCAGGTGAGGGTCAATCCAGCGCCTCGCCTCCCCCCGCGCCGCCGGGAACATCCACGGAAATGCCCCCCAAATGAACGGGAAGGGAGCGAACGTGAAGCGGTTTGGAGAATTAACTCCAAGAGACGCAAATATCGCTGCCTCCCTTGGCTTTAATGCGTTCCGCCTTCGGCCCTGCGCGAATGACAATGGAAAAGCCATCCCGGAGAAAGCTCAGCCACACAAAGCACTCGATCTGTCTCTGGATAGAGACACAGAAAACACCGAGAACACAAAATCTGCTCAAGGGCGCCAATGGGTGCACGAGGAGGGGTAGAAGCCCTGCGTTTCCATGTATTTTTCTTGTTTGCCCAAAGGCCGGATGCATTGTGGTTGTTGCTTCCCTGGTAGGAGCCATGCAGCGGGGAAGTGCTGCTTTAGAGGCTTGGCCACAGCTGATAAATGGATATGGTAGAAGTTGGAGTTGGACAAATGCATCCATCAGCAGTTTATGAGGTGCAATATCCGTAACTGAAAAAAAAACCGACAAAAAAACCTGGCATATTCCACCTATTTCTGTATTTGCTTCTTTATTTTGCCTCCCTTGCCCCTAAAGGAAAAACAAATTTGGCTTAACTAAGACATTTCAATATTTCCTCGAAGTGAAACCCTTTAACTTTTCAATAGAAAATGATTTTCATTTTATAATTATGTTCATCTAAATTTGTGTTTTGAGGAAGGACTTGAAAATCTCCCTGCTCTGCCTAAAGCCCTGCGGCTGTGGGGCCACAGGCAGCAGGGGCAGCCCTGGCAGGGGCGTCCAGGGCCAGCACCCCTCTCCTGGTGTCACCTGAAAGTTCCATAAAGTGACATTATTTTGGCAAGCTGAGCCCCAGGACCTCTGTGCAGAGGGGTTTTCTTGTTTTCCCCTGCTCTGTCGCCACACCTGGCTCAGCTCGGGGCTCACAAACCGAGAGCAGGCTCAGGTGTCTGAATGAACAATGTGGGAATATTCCCTCAGTGCTGCTGCGTGTTCCTTCCCGTTTTATAGGGAATGCTCTCCCGAACGGAGATAACCTGCCAAGCATCCTTCCCTCGTGCTGGCTGGCAAAGAAATCTGGAAAGTAGATGCGGAAAACTCACAGAGAGGAAGGGTTGAGAGCAGTCCCAATGCAGGGTGAGGACGGGAAGGCGGCTGATGGCATGGTGGCACCTCTGTCCCTGTCCCTGCTGTGACCTGCCACTGCCATCCAGAGGTGAGGATCAGAGGTGAGGATCCAGAGGTGAGGATCCAGAGGTGAGGATCAGAGGTGAGGATCGTTCCCTCCAGCTCAGGCTCAATAAACACCCTCAGGGCTGGGGAGGAACAAAATCCTCCAGGAGCCTTTGCAGGGGTTGGGAGTGCTCCGCCTCCCCATCACCCAGGAAAAGAGAAAGTGGGAATGACAACGATCCCCATTATCTGGGAAAAGTGAAAACAGGAATGAGGCACAGATCCCCATTATCTGGGGAAAGTGAACATGGGAATGAGCCAATAACTTCCGTTATCTGGGGAAAGTGAAAACAGGAATGAGGCACAGATCCCCATTATCTGGGAACAGTGAACATGGGAACAAACCGGCCATTCCTCCCTGAGAGCTCAGGTGCCCCCTCAGCTCTGTGTTGGTCAGCATTTCCTCTCTCTTGGGAAGGACCCGGAAGCCACGGTGCACAGGAATTCCTGTCCTGCGTGGATTTGCCACTAAAACAGAGCTGAATGATGAGCAGAGCCCTTTCCCAGTGACTACCAAGCACAGCCTTTGGCCACCGGAGGAAACCACAGCCTGTCTCTTCCCAGTTTCCCCCGGCAGACCCCGGAGACCTCACGGGGTGGGAATGGGGAGGTAGGGCTGGCTTCAGGCTCCTGGGGCTGAAGGATGAGGAAAGGCGGCTCCAGGGCTCTCGGCTGAGCGGCGCTGCAGGAGTGGAGGATTCCCAGGATAATGACGACTGTAAATCAGGGAAACGGATCTGGGAAAGCTGCTGAGCCCAGCTGGGCTTTCACCTGGAGAATTATCAGACACTCCTGATGATTTGTGCCAGTTTCCCCCTGTTCCACCACTAATACACAGCAATAGCCAGTGGCTCTCTGGGATCATCTCCTGGTGGGAGCACCAGGGATGGGCAATGAGAGGGACAAGTTTGGTGAGACCTGGGGAGTGTCCTTGGGCAGGCGCTGCCCTGGGATGAGGTGCTGAAGCTGGGTGTGTAAAAGTGCATCACCTCACCCAATAATTCTCATTTCTTTCGGCTCTGGGTGATTCTTGGTTGCTTCCTCAGATTCCCACTGTAAGACAAGGAGCTCTCACTAATCCATTTCAGAGATTCCTCAGGATGAACAAAGTCTTTACGCCTAATTTCAAACCCACTTGAACATTATGGGTTTGAAAGTTTGTCCAAAGGATCAAATGTTACGGAGTTCCTGTTCCAGGAGAGACTGGGAAAAAGGGCACAGAGGAAAGCACGCTGCAGCTAAAATAATTCTGTACATTTTACACCACACCCTCTGCTCGTTGAGCTCCAGCAGAAATCCTCCCCCCAGCATAAAGAAAATTCTCTCCATCACATTTTAATTTTATTTTAAATCCAATTTGCAGAGGAATGGCTTGAAGTCTCTGGGAAGGTTATTGTTCTAAAAATCAGCGATTCAGGCAAACTTCTAATAACATTTCAAGATAGTCACAAGTCCTTTGGGTCCCTTCTGATCACTCTACCAAAGCCAACAGATTGGACACACATCTGAGACTTTTAAATCTTTGTGGGCAACTGTTAACAAGCAGAACATCGGGAAATGGCATTCCACGGAGTTCTGCTGGCACGGCCCCGGCACGAGACGGGAGCCGAGCTGCAGATGAAGGGTTGGGGGCTGAGGCACCTGGCCCAGATCCAGCCCCGCAGTGCTGGGGGTGCTGAGCCTCTCAGGCAGAGCCTCCTCTCCTGACACATCCTTGGGAGCAGGAGGGATGGGGTAGCTTCCCAAAGACAATTCCAGGTGTGATCATCTGTCCTGGACAGCTGGACATGGGGGTGGGACCCACCTGGCTTGTGCAGGGAGGTGAGTCAGGAATAAAGGGAAAAAGGGGAATCCATTCTGGCCATGGCAATAGTGATTGTGCTAACTGGAGGTACGTAAAATTCCCCTTTAAAATTAGATGGAAAAGTTCTTCCTGGATTGGAAAGCAACTTCTTTGTGGATCAGAAAAAAGGGTGTCCCAAAACAGCCCAAGAGGGGCCAGAAGAAGCCTGGAAATTCACTGAAGGACTTCACACACGAGACTGCTGCCTGTGGGACTGTGGCGTGTGGGACCGTGGCACAAGTTCGGTCCCTGGGGAGAAGAGTACGATTACAGAGGGTGGAAAAGCCAGGAGAAACTGTTCTTCCTCTTGATCTTTACTGGAGAAGACAATGAGGGGAAACATTTCCATTTCAAAGGCATTGCGCATAGGAAATCAGAATGTGACCTTAGCGGGCAGGGAAGTCTCTAAGGAGGAAATCAGGGAGCAACTGGAGAAAGTGTAGTAAATCCCCCGGCCTGGATGGTATTTATCCAAGGGTTCAGAGAGAAATCAAGTGTGAACTCCCGGGAAGGCAGCGACATGGATACTCAGCACAATCTGGATCAAGGGAAAAGAAACCACGATTACTCCTCTGGATCAGAAGGCAAAGATGACACCAAAATCAGAGTAATGTGAGAGGCAGGCACAGATGTTTCCAAATTCTCCAGAAAGAGAAAAATTAAAGCATAGCTTGGGAGGAGTTCTCCATCACTCCGTGGTCAGCCGTGGATCACCAGTGGTGTTTGGATCTGACAATACCCTGCTGCTTGCAGGGTTTATGCTCACACGTGGTGTTCCCGCAGCAGCATCCACAGGCGGCTCGTGTCCCGCCTCCCCCGGACGGGGACAGTCCCCACGGCCCGGACACGGGTCCCCCCGTTCGGGTTGCGGCCTCCAAACTGCGGCACAGCTGCCAGGAAGCGTTTTCCCGACGTCAGACACGAACTCCCTGACAACCGATACCGCAAACCCCATAAAGCGAGCCCCGCTCCGAGCCCTGCCAAAGCCCTCGCGGCGAGCTCGGCACCCCCGGCCCGCCCCCGGCAGGTGTCACCGTGTGCTGTCCCAGCCAGGTGGGACACTGGGGCCGGATCCATCAGCAACACTCAGATCCCGGCACGGCGGGATGGAAACGGGACCATTACATGCTCTAATTCCTGCGCGGTGACTCATGCGACAGCAGGGACCAGGTGACAAAGTCTCCATCCATCGCTCCCACCCCGTGCGGGAGGAAGGGCCGGTCCCACCCCGGGGGTCCCTGTAAAATCAGACACCGAAACATCCCAGCTGGGGGATCCGAGCCCACGCAGCGCCGCATTCTCCCACTCCTCCTGGTTCCCATCCAAAGGAATAAAGGCTCCTTGTGCCGGGGGACGGCCGCGTCCATTGAGGGCCGTAATGGGAGCTGACAGCTCCGGCGGGCAGCGGGCGCGGGCAGCGGCGTGGGCAGGCGGAGAGCTCCGCTCGCGTCCCCCTGACAACGCCAGCGCCGGCTCCTGGCGCTGCCTGCGAAAGGTTAAACACGAGCCACTTCCCTCCCTTCCATTCTCGGCTTTTTAAACGCCATTGTCTCCATTGTGTGGCGGGGGGAGCAAAGCCGAGCCGCGCTGAAAAGCCCTCCCGGCGGCGCGGGGAACGAGGAGCCCCACAAGTGCCGCTGGAATCCCAAATGCCACGGCAATGCTGGAGTCATTATCCCAGCACGGGAGGCAGCCACGCCGAGGGGAGCTGGATGCACGGGAGGGACGGGAGTGGGGGAAAGGGAGAGGGAGGGGGCTGGGGGGTAACAGCCGCATCCCTGCCCCGTGCTCCTCCTGGGGGATCCCCCACATTCCACAGGCAGGGAACACAAAGGCTGACAGGCGCTTGTCATCACCGAGCGGCAAAGGCTGGCAAGGAGCGGTGGGACGCACCTGGAGGGAGAGGCTGCTGGAATCCTCGGTGGTGCAGCCCCAGGGACCGCAGGAGGACCCTCCCTGGTGAGGGATCCAGAGCCCCTGTCCAGGTACAGAGGGGTGAAGCCCCCCAGGAGCTGCTGTGAAGGAGGGGGATGCTGCAGTGCCATGGCAACAGCCCTCCTCTGCATCCCACGGATAATGGGCAAGCTCTGCTGGAGTGGTTTCGAGGGCTTTGAGTGCAACTTGGAATATAAAAATGGAGAAAGAGAAGGCTGTGGGGGTTTGGGGACACATGGGAGAACCCTTTCCACAAATATTATCCTTTGGTGTGGGAGAAGGGTCCATCCATCAGCTGCCTGGAACATCCCATGGACCTGTGTGGCCACCCCGAGCACACTCCAGCTCACAGACATTCCCATCCTGGTGGGCTTTTGGCTGGTTTTAATTTCAGTTTGGGAGGAAAGAAAGGGAAAAAGACACCATCACCCTCCCCCACTTCTGTATCTACTAGGAGAGGAAAGGAGAGGAGAGGGCAATAAATTCCAGCTCAGAACCAAATCCCTGGATGCATCCCACACTCCAGCAGATGCCCAGGCACTGAGGAATGGCTGCACAGCATTCCCAGTCCCTGAGGACATTTCAGTGGGACAGACTGTCTGTGTGGCACAGCTCCAGGCACTGAGAACACGGCCCACACCACCAAGCACTCAGAACCCACTCCTGCCCTCCAAAGCTCCAAAGTTTTCTGGAATGTGTGGCTCAGGGGATGTCCTGCAGATGCTGTTGGAGTCTTTCTGCTTGTTTATTTTCCTGGCAACAGCCATCACGGGGAGGGGACTTCTGTGGTTCAGCAAGTGTCTGGGGACCACAGATCCAGCCCCTGTGAATCCACAAGTGGAAGAAAAGCAAGGCAGGAGATGTGAGAACAGCCCTTCCTTCTCAGCCTGTGCATTTCCCAGATGCCAGGACCAGCCCGGTTGACCGCAGAGTTCCAGTGGCATTAACTGATGGAATTCCAGGTGGAAGGCCATGACTCACCTTCGGTGTGGCTCCAGCACAGCGGTGAAGTTGTCCCGGGGAGGTGGCACTCCTCGGGCTCTGCTCCCAGGCAGAGGCAGTCCAGGCTTCCCAGGAAAACTGAGTGCGCTCAGTCCTCCCCAGCGAGGCCATCCCACTGAAGGATAAACTTCATCCCAACAGCTCATTCCTGCTTTGGCTCTGCTGCCAAAACAGCCCACAAGCAGGACTGGGAAAGGGGGAAGTGGTGGGACAGGGACAATTAGAGCCAACTGCGGTGGAGGGATTTTGAGTTGATCTCTTTTTTCCCCTTTTAATAGCGCTGGATTATAAATATGGCAAAACCACATGTTATCAGACACAATGAAACAATTACCCTCGGCTTCCCCACCGTGGGGATGGGCCTTGGCGGGGGCCTGGCGCTCTCTGATGTGGACACCTGCTCTCGAGAAGTGTGATGGGTGAGCAGCAACTCCACCAGGATGTGGGGCCCAGAAACACCCCAAAGTCAGAGCACATTTTAGCCCTGACCGATTGGGTGCTACTGAAGGACAGATTCATCCCGGCTGCTGAGTCATTTTAATCCCAGGCAGCAAACAACGCTGCGGGCTGGGGCTCCATGGTTTGGATTTCTCTGGATGAGGCAGAGCCCTGGAAGGTTTAATGGATGTCCAGGCAGCTGGGGCTCACCTTGGCCTCTCCAGAGCAGGTTCTGCTGGACACAACATCAGCGGTTTTTCTGTCCCATTTGCTCTGCACTGTTGTGGTTTTGTGTTCATCAAACCCCGCTCTGGGTCCCCCTGCCCTGTGTGCGTGTTTCTCTCTCTTCCCTTCCGATGTCAGGAAGGTTTTCCTGGAGCAGGGCAGGCTTCCCCCCGGCCTGGGCTGTTATTTATGGGGCACCCCCGCGCAGAGCCCAGCCAGGGAGGTGAGTGAGTTATGGTTCCGGGTGACATCATGGACTGGACTTCATAAAGGGGCTCAGCCGATGGTCTCTGAAGACAGCTGCAAAAAAAGGCAGCCCTGAAGGAGATGATGGAGTGGGTGAGACATAAATTTCTTAGGACAGGCAGTGAAAAAACGTTTACAGCCCTTCTTTCCTGAGTCTGGTTTCAATCAGAGCCGCAGCGGCCACAGCGATGCCTCGCACCGCGCGCTCGCTCAGACACACGCTTTATACGCTCAACCTGCCTTAGTTCTTGGATTTTATTCCCTTTTTTACTGGTTTGAAAATGCCCTGGTGCAGGATGGCTTGCAGATCCTCAGGCAGCCAGCTCCCATGTCGAGCAGCCGCAGCCAAGGGCTGGATGTGGATCTGGCCTGCAGACGGGAACTGAGTAAGAATAATATTGATAAGGGTAATGAGGGGCCGGCTTTATAAACCCATCACATTGCAGTCGCAGCCTATAACAAACGGGGTATTAACTCTGACATTCATTAAGGCACTTTGCCATTTCTTCCAGGCTTAATGGAAAATCTGTCTGCTTAGCAGGGCTTGCTGCAGCGGCTGGGGAATGGGGAGGTTACTGATTAGAACAGCCCCGAGTGCTTGGCTACCCCAAAGGGCATTTGAAGTTCATTCTTGAGCTTCTTGTTCCTAATTTGATTTCATCTCATATCTTGGGGCAAGTGTTTTCTATGTTTGCTGGGTCTGTCCTCAAGCAGCAGGATGAGCTGTCCCCATCTCAGCCCTCCATGGCTGCCCAAACTCCTCTGGGAGACTTTTGGGATGGAGCCTCCGTATCTGAAGTCACCTTGCCAGGCTGGAGAAAGCATTGCTCCTTGTGAACCCACAAACTCTTTTTGCTACAGCTTTGTCCCATGACTTCCTGCCTCCCTCCATCCCAGATATGGAGGACATGCTATTTTTCTATTCTTGCTGCCCAATTTTAGAGGTCTGAGGACCCTTTGGGGCCTGTGGAGCTGTTGATTAAACAAGTTCATTCAGCCATTCCAGTGGGACTTGAAATTCCCTCAAGAGCTCAGGGAAAATGAAACACCCCACACCTCCCATGTGAGCAGCAAGTCTTGCATTCCCCAAGTGCCTGGTTCCCTCTCAGCTGTGACAGTCACAGTAGCTGTGCCTGATTTTTGGGTGAGGAGACATCATTTTCACCCTCATCCTCGTGATATTCCCAGGCATTCCCCAGGAATATCCCTACCGGTGTACGGGGGGTGATGGGGAGCAGGATTGTTGCTGAAGCCCACCTTGAGTGGGGCCAAGTGATGCAGAGCCCAGGTACCTCCCCTTCCCTGAGCTGTGCCTGCTCTGGGCAGGACCCCCCTGCTCCCTGCACCAGGGTTAAACATCCTTTCCATGATCCTGAGCTTTGCAAAGCTTGTGCTGCACCCACCCTGGAGCCAGGAGGGGTGAGAGCTGCACCTCTTCCAAGGAGGGCTCAGTGCTCGGCCCAGAGCTCTCCATCTTCCTGGAAAGAACCAACTTCCAGTCAGTCCAGCGAGTTACTCTCCATCTGCCTCTCCCGTAACCAGCCCGAATTTATCAGCAATCTGCGTTTTCCATGGATGTGCGAGGCATTTAATAAAACCCAGAGCGAGGAGATGAAAGATTTATCCGTTTGCCCCCAGAGATGTCCCTTGCGAGGGCAACGCGGGACTCGGGAGCGGAAACCTGGATTGTTTTTTATGGCAGCTGCGGGAGGAGATACAGAGCCTTTGAAGTGCTCCCGGCCGCGCTTCCTCCCGCCTGCCCCCGGTGCCACCGGCGCGGCGCGGCGGGGTCAGGGCACAGCCAGGACGGGCAGCTCGCTGGGCAGAGCACGGTGCGGCTGTGCGAAGGGCAGGAGGGCATGGAGAGGGGAAAGGAGGAAGGGGAAAAGGCGGCGCAGGAGGCCAAGCTGGCCGTGGGCAGAGCCGGCTCAGCACGCAGCCCCAAAACTTGGGAACAAGCCCTCGCGTTAGAAGTTTTTGGCATAAAATGACAACGTGGCACCACTGCCTGCCCAGGAGGTGAGAGATGGAGGGGAAGAGCCACCTCTTCACCGTGCTCCGGCTGGTGCGGGACAGCCCGGGGTGGCACGGCCACCAGGTCACCTCCCCAGGGCCCGCATCCCCTCCGGCACCGCGCAGCGAGCCCCGGCTGCTCTGCAGCGCCGCGGAGCATCCCGAGCTGCCGCCGCCGGTGCCGGGCAGGAGGAGCGACTCGGGAAGGGGAGCAGCGACTCTGGCGGGGGAAGGAGTGGTGACATTTCCCCGCAGTCCCCCCGTGCCCATCTGCAGAAGGGCAGGGAGGCGCCGGGCAGGTGCCAGCCCAAATAAATACAAGGCGAGTGCTCCCCATGGAACCATCGGGGCTCTGCCAGGGAGGGGGGCACTGCCGGTGCCGTGGTTACTAATGAGCAATTTTAATTTCTTCCATAAACAGCTAATAAAGCTCATCTCTCTCTCCTTCTCTCTAATGCACCATTTATTTCTTGCTCTGAAAGGCGAGCAAGGAAATTCAGGCAGGAGATGGGAGGGGGGGGTTGATGCTAAATGTCAGAGCTGCCTGATGAAGCCTAATTGTCCCTCGGAGCTGCTGCAGCAGCATCGGCACCCACGGAAAGAGCCCACGGGTCCTGGTGGCAGGGAGCTGACAGAGCCTGCCCTGGGATGCTGCCGGAGCGATGGGCAGCAGTTTTATCCGTGGTGATGATCAGGAACAGTCTCAGAATGGGCGTTGCTCGTTACTCTGCAGAAGGACTGGGGACTCACTGCTGGGCAGGGACAGCGGAGACACGGTGGCCAGCCCCACACCATCCCTGGAAGTGTCCAAACTCGTGTGGATGTGGCACTTGATGTGGTTTAGTGGGGAACACAGGAGTGGTGCTGGGCTGATGGTTGGACCTGATGATCTTCGAGGTCTCTTCCAACCTTAATGATTCCATGATTCTATGACTCCATGATTCTCTCCTTTGCCCTTCCAGCAGCTCCAGACCCACCTGGGCTGTTTTCTCCTTTTCCATTTCAAGTCAACTCTGAGCTTTGCAAATACGATCAGAAGGCACAGGAATGTTGCTTGTCCTCGTGGATTGTGATTATTTTTGAGCTTGCTGCAGGATAATTGTCACCATGCTGAGAGGCTGGTGACTATCTCACAATTCCAAACTCACCAGGTTGGGCAGGGACAACGTGGAGCTGGTTACCCAGGAATAACCAGGGTGCTGCTCTGGTGTCTGTGATGGTGCAGGACAGAAGGAGGTTTCCGAAGCTGCTGTAGTCGTGGTTTTAGGGCCAAAGCAGAGCAGTTTCCCATGGAAGGGTCTGAAGAGTGGGAATAGTGGAGATACAGGTGTTCTGCCGAGGAACCTGGGAGCCATGTGTGGAATCTGGGCCTGTGTGCACGTGGGATGTTTGGAATATCAAAGAGAGATCCCTTTTCATCTCTCAGTCTGCCTGGGGAGGGGACGCGGGACAAATATTTGCACCATTTTTTCTGGATTGTCAGTCCTTAGCACAAGCAGGACAGGGAGGGAAACACGTTGAGGAGGCACAGGAGGAGATGTGGAGCTTTGGGCCCATCCGGAGTTTGACTTCCCAGGGGATACCAGTGCAATTAAAATGCAAACCCTGCAGGAACGTGGGGGCTGGAGCTTCTGAGGCCCGGGGAAGTGTCAGAGCTTAAAGGATTTGATATTCCTGAATGTTTCCATTTCTTGTTGGTTGTTTATTCCCTGGGGTAGAGCTCCCAGTCTGGGAAGTGGCACGGATTGCCTGTGGCTGAACACCCCTCCCTGTGAGGATATTTGGGCTGGATGTCCCTAACACCCACCAGACATCACCAGGCTGGGCCTGATCCTGCTCTAGAGAGATCTATAGGTTAAATACAGACACCCACAGTTATTCCTGTGGAAAAACCGTGGCCATTCACAGGACCTGAGTTCCCTGAACGGCTGAATTCTTGTTTTGCACAAGGCTGTAGCCATTGCTTAAACCCATGAGACCTCCTCAAGCCTAATGCAAGAGAATTTAAAGATGTCACCAAAGTGTGGATCAGGTCTGTGGCAGTTTTAAGCAGCCTTAAGTTGTACAAAGTGAAAAACTTCCACTCCCCAGTTGGAGCTGTTTCCCAGTGTGTGCAGAGGAGCTTTGGAATATTCAGGTCAGGAATGATAAAGCTGAGAGAAGACTGTAAATCATTTTTTACTCCTGTTAACTCAGGATTTTCAAACAGTTTCTACAGCTGCACTGGAGCATTTCTGTTCCTTTTGGGAACTTTGAAGCTGTTTCCCCTGGCACGGATATTCCAAAATTCCTGTCAATATTTTGTGTCTGGAGCACACACACAGAGCTGGGTCAGAGCCTCACACATCCTATCCCACTCTGTGCTGTCCATGGGCACAACCCAGATAGGACTGGGAAAATCCAGGGATGGAAGAGCCCACCCCAACCACGCTGCTCCTCATGGAAACAGCATCCTGCCTGCAGACATCCCAGAGACCGAGCAGGGAGGAAAATTTGTCAGGTGAATTTGTCAAGCAGGGGTGATAATCATTCATTTAGCCTGTAATGACATGGCACTTACCATGTAATAATCTGGATATTGCATGGAAATTACCATGTAATCCAAGGCTCGGGAGCTGCCATATTGTCAGGGGCTCCATGGTAATTTGTACCCTCTCATTTACAGCCCTGAAACTGCTTTTATTGTGGCAACAAAGCAGAGATTCACAGTTTGCCAAAAGGAGAATCTCCAGAGGGATGTTATGAATAATTAGGCAGCCACGGTGGTTTTGGATAACATCTTTACTGTAACTCCATTAACGAACAATTGATTGCTTTCCTAGCTCTGACTTGCCTCCAGTCCTTCCACCCAGAGCTCCTCTCGCCACTGGAAAGCCGGCTCTGCAAAGGCGGATCCACAGCGGGATAATTGCTCCGAGAGAGTGAGCCCTGGAAGCAGCGTCCTGGAAGAGGCAGCAGCTGGAGCAGGCCAATGCTCACTGGAAAGCAGAAATGTTTGTGGAGGTGTGGGGTCACTCCTCCGCTGCCTAAAGAGGCCAACCCAGAAACAGAGACTGGACAGGAGTAAGGGAATAAAGGTGGATATTTATTTGAAAGGCCTTCAGAGGCACACCCTGGGCAGGCCAAAGGCTGCACCCAAGATGGACCCCGAGTCACGAGTTCTTCACACTTTTAGAGCTTTGCTCCATTTGCATCTCAACCCAATTTCACCAATTAAACTTTAGCTAATGATGGAATTTCCCCTCAGCTTGCCCCCCTTCTCAAGATGCTGGGTTACACATTTTGGGCCTAGGCCGGGCTGGGTGTCCTTGGAGAGCAGCCTGGAGAGGCTTTGTTCTGTCTGTCTCAGCATGAGAGAGCAGCAGCTCCCAGGCTGCAGGACACTGCGGAGTTACACTCTGGGAATACAGAACTTGAAAAATATAGAAGTTAAAACATAAGGCATCACCTCCGCTGCTTCAATGCTGATTTCCACAAATTTTGGAGGAGATGCTTGTGGACAACCCGGCCCAAGGCTTGGCCGGTGCTGAAGACACCCGAGTGCAAATTGCACTGGCACAACCATTGCCCATCAAGTGGTTCACAATGGATGGGACCTTCTCCAGACCAAAATCCACCTTCAAATCCCACCCTCGGGTCTCTCTGTCCCCAAAAAAGATCTTTTAGAACTCACTGAGCAGGGTCCCAACCTGACCCTTGCCACCCTCAAATGCACATCCCCAACCCCGCCTTTGGTGTGATAAATTGTGTTTCTCTGAGCCACCACAGCACTGAGGATGGGTTATTTTTAGATGGAAAACCGGGAGGTCAGAGGGAATGTTTTGCATTCGAGGACGGGAGGGAGACATGGCCGGCGCTGTCCCTCTGCCCTCTCCCTCATCCCTGCCCCTCATCCTCCTCCTGACCCGCTGGTAACCCCCTCCCACGGAGCCTCCCCAGCCTCCTCCCGGGGATGCTGCGCTTGCCAAGGGGCTGGACAGCAGCTCCCAGGCCTTGTGGGGTCATGGAATCATTTAGGTTGGAAAAGACCCCTAAGATCATCGATACAACCCGTTCCTGCTCCTGGCTGTGGGGTCCCTGCTCTGGGTTCTTCAGCTCCTGCTCCTCTTCCTCACTCAGCTCTGCCCCTGCTCCTCTTCCTCGCTCAGCTCTGCCCCTGCTGCTCTTCCTCGCTCCGCTCTGCCCCTGCTCCTCGTCCTCACTCGGCTCTGTCCCTGCTCCTCTTCCTCGCTCAGCTCTACCCCTTCTGCTCTTCGTCGCTCAGCTCTGCCCCTGCTGCTCTTCCTCGCTCCGCTCTGCCCCTGCTCCTCGTCCTCACTCGGCTCTGTCCCTGCTCCTCTTCCTCGCTCAGCTCTACCCCTTCTGCTCTTCGTCGCTCAGCTCTGCCCCTGCTGCTCTTCCTCGCTCCGCTCTGCCCCTGCTCCTCGTCCTCACTCGGCTCTGTCCCTGCTCCTCTTCCTCGCTCAGCTCTACCCCTTCTGCTCTTCGTCGCTCAGCTCTGCCCCTGCTGCTCTTCCTCGCTCCGCTCTGCCCCTGCTCCTCGTCCTCACTCGGCTCTGTCCCTGCTCCTCTTCCTCGCTCAGCTCTACCCCTTCTGCTCTTCGTCGCTCAGCTCTGCCCCTGCTGCTCTTCCTCGCTCAGCTCTACCCCTTCTGCTCTTCGTCGCTCAGCTCTGCCCCTGCTCCTCTTCCTTGCTCAGCTCTGCCCCTGCTCCTCTTCCTCACTCGGCTCTGCCCCTGCGGCTCTTCCTCGCTCAGCTCTGCCCCTGCTCCTCTTCCTCACTCGGCTCTGCCCCTGCTCCTCTTCCTC
Organism: Pachycephala philippinensis; assembly: GCA_013397055.1. Lineage (NCBI taxonomy): Eukaryota > Metazoa > Chordata > Aves > Passeriformes > Pachycephala > Pachycephala philippinensis. The sequence continues at coordinate 30,605 of VWZT01008119.1, read as the reverse complement.
ACTCAACTCTGCCGCTGCTCCTCTTCCTCACTCACCTCTGCCCCTGCTCCTCTTCCCCCCTCAGCCCTGTCCCTGCTCCTCTTCCTCCCTCGGCTCTGCCCCTGCTCCTCTTCCTCACTCGGCTCTGCCCCTGCTGCTCTTCCTCGCTCGGCTCTGCCATTCCCTCGGACGTGGATGTGTGGAGGGAGCAGCTCTGGTGCTGCTGATTGCTGTACAGACTTGGGAACCGGGCTGTGCCTGCGACGGGAGCGGGATGAACGTCTGGGGGAGGTTTGCAGTTCCCAGTGATTGAGATCCTCTGCTCGGAGAAGCCTAAACAAACTCTGTAACCTCGGGGGAAATTCTGCACAGTTTTAGTTTTAAGTGTTTCCTCTAAAAAAATAACTGTTTGACCTAGAAAGCTCCCAGGGAGCATTCCTGGGGCTGGGGAGGCTCTGGGAGCCCTGCCTGGAGATGGGATTGGGAATTGAAGTGTGAACCGTATCTCTGCTTTGAGCTCAGACTGGAAAGCACTGCTCACCACAAACCCACCTCTGGTTTATGTCCCATCAGGGCAAGTCAAGGAAAATCCACCTGGAATCACATTCCTCATTAGAGGACGTGGATCACTCCTCTCCATGCCCTGGGGTTGGTGTAAGGATGGGCTGAGCTGGATTCAAACGGAGGGAGAACCCTGAATGGGAATGGCAATCCCTTGCACTCCCAGACCTGTCTCACCTGGGGATGGAAGAGGTGTTCCCAAACCCTTCTCCCAACCCTTTTGAATGTCTCCCATCTGTGGTTCAAATTATACTTTTTTCAGAAAAAAAGAAATACCCGGAAATTGCTGACCCATTTAGAGCTCTCTAAAACTGCCACTTTTAGAGCCCCCAAAATAGCTTTAGTGAGTAGCAGATGTGCCAAAGTGGAGAAATAAACACAAGTGTGCTGCTTTTAACCTCCAAACTGCTTTTTGTGGAAGGCTGCAATGAAACCTCAGAGTGGGTTCCAGCCCAGCATCCAACCCTGCGCCCACCACGGGTCCTTCCCCCTGTGCTGGGGGATGATTCCCACAGGGCTTCCAGCCAGGAGGAGCCCAACTGCTCCACGGCCAAGGAGCTCCAATGAAACATGGAGTTAGAGAATCAGAGGATCTCCTGAGCTGGAAGAGACCCACCAGGATCACCCAGCCCAGCTCCTGCACAGACACCCCAACAATCCCACCCTGTGCATCCCTGGGAGCGGTGTCCAAGCGCTCCTGGAGCTCTGGCAGCCCTGGGGCTGTGCCCATTCCCTGGGGAGCCTGGGCAGTGTCTGACACCCTCTGGGGGAAGAACCTTTTCCTAAAATCCAGCCTACCCCTCGCCTGGCACAGCTCCAGCTGTTCCCTGGGTCCTGTCCCTAGTCCCAGGAAGCAGAGCTTGGAGCTGCCCCTTGGGAGGAGCTCCAGACCCTGGTGAGTCTCCCCTCAGTCTCCTCTCCTCCAGGCTGGACAATCCAAGTGCCCTCAGCCACTCCCCGTGTGGCCCCTCCAGATCCTCCCCCCTCCCCGTGTCCCTCCTTTGGACACTCTGACAGCTTTAGATCTTTCTGGTACTGCAGTGCCCAGAACTGCCCCAAGGCTGGAGGTGAGGCTGCCCAGGGCAGGGCAGAGCGGGACAATCCCTCCCTCAGCAGAACCCCCAGGTCCATATCCCAGCCTGGGTGTGCCGGGAGCAGAGCCTGGGATCAGCACCAGCACTTCGTGCTGACCCCAGGTTGCAGGTGCAGGAAAGCACCTCAAGTTCCGAAAGAAAGGTGAGGGTAGGAAATGCCTTTGAGTCCTTCGCTGGGATGGCCCCAGGAATTACAGCAGCTCCCTCAGCCCCGTGGCTTTTCCAGCCAGAGCAGAGCCTGCTCCCAGCCTGGCTTCTTGTCTGGAAGCTCTGCAGCCAGCAGTAATTGCATTTCGTCAAGTGGTTTTAGCAAAGCAATCCACATTTATTAACCATCTGGATTAGAGAAATGATCTTCCTGATTCCAACTGCCAGCCCGGCCAAGGACTTATCACAGAGGGAATAATGGATCCCATTCCTCCCTGCCCACGTCACCAGGGGTCTGTTCCCTGCACACTTTATTTACCTGGGTCAATAACCGAGTGTCTCACACGGGTCACTGCTGGGTCCAGACTCCGGCATTCCAGGTGACAGCCTCAGACCCGGATCTCCCCAGTGCTGTCCCTCTCTCCTGTCCTCACTGAAGGAGGAAGGAACTAAGACATCAGAGTCAACATGGATTTCACAAAATCACCTCAAGCTAATGGGAAAAATTAATTAGCGAGAGGAAGGAGGGGGAACGCTCCTGTCTCTCGTACATCATCCCTGTCCTCCCTCCCCGTCACATCCTCTGCCAGAGACAGGATCTTCCCTCCTCACTCTGATTGCATTCATTTACTGCAGGTTTTATCCCAGCGTGGACACACAAAGAGCTCGGTGGGCACAGGGAGCCAAAATTCTCTCTGTTTTATCTGGAGACTCCTCCCAGCTCTATCGCTCCCTGGCAAAGGGGCTCCTGTGTCCCTCCCTCCCCCTCCTATTGCTGCCATACCCAGAGCATTCCCAAGCTCGGGAGTGTGCTGCAGGCTGTTCCCAAAGCCAATTTCCTGGGGATCTGGGGTGCTGACGGGTCCCATGCAGACACCTGGCTCCAGGAGAGCTCAGCAGGCACAGCAGCCTGGCTTTGATTGCTCCGGGACCGGGGTTACAGGGCCCTGCTGTTCGCTCCATCCAAACCCACACTTATTCCCATTCCCACGGGGTTTTCCCTTAATTGAGCTGCTGACTGCATTAACCTGGGAAGGGAATATTGATTGAGCAGTTGGAGGAGCCGAGCTCAGCTCGGGCCTCGGCTCTTTACGGAGACGTGGTGGGAGCTTCCAAACGAGGACACACATGAGCTCATTGGGATCGGGATTTCCTTGGAGGGGGAAGACAAACCCTTCAGTCTTTCTACCACATCTGGAATAAGACTTTTAATGGAAATTCTAAGGCTTTGCCTCCCTCCATCCACCTGCGTCCACAGCATTCCCAGCTCCTCCCAGCTCTCCCAGCAGAGCCGCAGCTGAGGGAAGGGAAATGGGGTTTCATCCCTCACAGTGCCCAGTCCCTGACACCCCCAGGGCTGGGTCACATCTGGAGGAACAGCTGTGGGACCTGGCAGCAGCCCCCTGGGCCAGCCCCACCAGAGGGAGCACCCAGCTCTCCCTGTCTCTGCAGCTCAGAATTCCACAGCAATTCAATGAAATTCCTCAAGTTATCAACTCCAGGTCATTGCAGGAGAGAAGAGATGTGGGAAGGGAAATTTAAAAACGAATGAAGCTAAAAACATCGCTCCAGCATGCAAGGACTCAAGCCAACAGGGATATTCCCAGAGTCCCAGGATGGTTTGGGCTGGTAGGGACCTTAAAGCCCATCCAGTGCCACCCCTGCCATGGGCAGAGACACCTTTCACTATTCCAGGGTGCTCCAAGCCCCGTCCAACCTGGCCTTGGGCACTTCCAGGGATCCAGGGGCAGCCACAGCTTCTCTGGGCACCCTGTGCCAGGGCCTGACCACCCTCACAGGGAAGGATTTCTTTCCAATATCCCCTTTATCTGAAGCCATTCCTGCAAATAAAGTTATTCCCAATCAGGTGCACCTTGGACTGCTCCTAAAGCAATGTCCAATAGATTGGGGTTCCAAAGGAGCAGCCCAGTATGGAAAACATTGATGTTCCCAGGCTGTAGCTCACCTGCAGCATCGCCTCGGACACTTCAACCACTGCAAGCTTTTGGAAGTCACCTGAGGAGTCTTCTCCTTCCCCAGCCTCTGCAAACCTTAGGAATTTTGTTCTGGCTTTCTTTGGGAAAGTGAAAATATTTCTCTTTTATCCTCTGCTTGGAGGGGAATAAGACAAGGCTGTTAGAGCTGGCTGCAGCACAACATTCCCAGTCAGCCAAAAACACCACTGTTCCAGTCTTCTTTCATCCCAGATTTGAGCAACAGTGTCAGCAGCTCCAAATTTCCAATGAAATAAAAATTCCAAACCCCTACTATAAACACTGGAAAGCCTTCTCTAAATATTTTGCTTCAATCAGGCTAAAGTCGCTCAGCTTTATCATTTCATGAGCTCCAGCCTGTTCTCAGATCTCAGGGATCTCGTGGCTCAGTGACAACGCCAGGACAGGGCTGTGCCTGAGGGACCTCAGGTGACACAGGGACAGGGATGCTTCTGACACCACTGCTGCTCCCTGATTGCTCCCGTGGGTTTTGATCCTTTTTTTTGAGCTGTTCCACAGAGTTTTGGTTCCTCCAGGGAGATGGGAATGCACCTTTGGCTGGCGGTGGGTGAAATGGGGGCTCTGCAGACCCCCCCAGTTCCAACCACCTTGGAAACATCCCACCCAGGGAACATCCCACTGGAAGTGCTCTGATTCCTCTGGGAACAGCATTGCAGAAGTCTGAGCGAGTCATTTTGTGAGGAATGGGGCAGGCAGGGAGAGCGGATAATTGGGAATGTTTCCCGAAGGCAGATCCTGAGGTGAGTGCAGCCCCGGGATGCAGCAGGAACGAGCCTCAAGTTGGCCGGATTATCTGGAGAGCAGCTTCATTTCCATTCCAATTCCAGGTGAGGGAGGGAATTCAGCACCTTTCTCATTTCAGCCTGTCCGGGGCTCATCACTCCCGGGAAGTTCAGTCCATCCATCACCCCCCGGCCCTGCCGGAGCCATTCCTCACTCGGCAGCGCCGCACTCCAGGGAAATCCCAGCGCAGTCCCTGGAGTGGCTCAGAGAACGAGCTGTGCCCAGGCAGGGAGAGCAGCAGGCTCTGCCCTCAGGGTTGTTGTACCAATTCCCAGAGCTTTCCCAGGGATTTACAGGAACATTTCTGCAGCCCGAGGATCTCGGGGAGCTGCTGCTCTGTGTGTTTGTGTGTTTGAGCTGTTCCGCGGCTCTGTTTACTCCTCGGGCTTCCTGCTCTCCATTTTCCCGTGTTATCGCTAATCCTGTTTAATTGAGGCTTCCTTGGATTCACGAGGACGAGCGAGGGGGTGTTGGCAGAGTCCAAGGGCAGCTGGTCCTTCTGTGGGCACGTGGGAATGCTGGGCAGGGCAGGGAGAGACGGATGTGGAACCAGATCCAGTGAAATCATCTGCTAACAGAAACAATTTAGACCCGAGGATACAGAATACCCCTGGGGGGTGTCTGCAGCGTTCCCGATGCCCTTCAGAACACTGAAATTGGGATAAATGCACGGCAGAAAGCTGCACCCCGTGGGTGCAGAGCCACATTTCCAGCCAACTGTCCTGAGGGGCTCGTGCAGGTTCCCAAATCGGGATAACCAAGCTTCTTGGCAGGGCAGTGTCCAGCTGTGCACCTGCCAGATGTGCTCAGTGCTGCCGTGCCTGGAAAATCCCAGAATGGGCTGGGCTGGAAGGGACCTCAGAGCACATCCAGTGCCACCCTCTGCCCTGGGCAGGGACACCTCCCGCTATCCCAGGGTGCTCCAAGCCCTATCCAACCTGGCCAGGCTGCGCTGCTCCTCCCAGCGGTGGCTGCCCCATCCCTGGAAGTGTCCAAGGCCAGGTTGACCCTGGGATAGTGGAAGGAGTCCCTGCCCATGGCAGGGGTTGGACAAGGTGGTCTGCAAGGTCCTTTCCCACCCAGATCATCCTGTGATTCCATTATTAATTATTATAATTACTGCACTCAGTGCAAGGCAGGAGGGCAATGATGAGGAGAAGGAAAGGGAGCCCTGCCCAGGGGGTTTTTGCACCCAGGTTCAAGAAGCCCTTGAACGAGGGGCACGAAGAAGCACCATCAGCAGTCTGGGAGCCTTCCTGCATCTGAGGGGAGATGAAGAAATACAGAGTGGTTTGAAACTGCAGGTAGTGAGTGATAAAAGCTGCTTATCGCAGGTTGGGAGAGGCAGAGCTGACCCTGCACTTCTGTCTGGGAGAGTGATGGGGGGAGCTGGCTCCAGGAGGGGCTGAGAGATGAAGACAAACACCTTTGTGGATGGGAGGGAAAAGGTGGGTGAGGGAAGGGAAAGCTGTGCTTGGCTGCAGTCCCAGCTGAGGGCCAGAAAAATGAGCTTGGTAACAGCGCCTGGCTGGCTTTGAGCAGCCCGGGCTGGCTCTGAGCAGGCTGGGCTGCCATCAGTCACAGCTCGAGACAGGGATGTGTCAAACCAAGCCACGGAGAGATAACAGCCTGGAAACTCGGCCAGGATGGACAGGCAAGGTCACCCCTGGGAGCCGGGAGAACACAGGGGCTCCGGGTGCACAGCCCGAGCCAGGGCTGAGGCGGATGGTGCCCAAATGATGGGGGTGAGAGATGGAAAAAGGCTGAGGCAGCACAAACCTGCTCCTGGGAGGAGAAGGACAAGGAGAGGTCAGTGGTAAGAAGGAAAACCCAAGATCACAGGCAAAATTTCAGCCCACTGAGAGCATGGCAGCTCTTCACGGGAATGTGCCACCCTCCGACTCCCTCTCGCTTTCCTCCTCCTGCTCAGCACTCCAGCACTCCTCACTGCACCTCCCAGCCTCCTCCATCCCTGCATCCTGCTCATCCAGCTGTGCTCCGGGCTCCCCTCCTGGCACTGCTTTTCCTCCCCTCAGACCCTTCCCTGTGCCACCCACCACTCAGGGAAGCTCCTTCCTTTCTTCTTCCCTGAAACCCACTGCAGGCACAGCCGTGAGCCAGAGCCGGCAGCTCAGGCTGCTTCCCACTGGGAAATTACCTGTCCCAGCAGGAGCCTGACCCCTTCAAAGTGCCTGGAGATCCCTGCCTGGTGTGAGACAGCCTGAGAAGGCACTGAGGGAGAATCTGGCTCCTCTGAAGTCGGCAGTAAAAGCTGTTTGGACTCGAGCAGGGCCGGATGTTTACCTGGGAGAAAGATTTCTTCCCGGGAGTTTTGTTCAGCACTTATTAACCCCGGAGCAAGGGGTAAACAACAAATAACAACCACAGGGCTGGTTTAGCTCTTGCTTTTGGAAAAACATCTCTGCTTGGCTTCTTGGGAGCTTTGCTGTGGGCACTGGGAAAACTGGAGCTGGCAGGAGGATTTGGATTTGTTGTGCTGGAGGAAGGACAAGTCACAGCCCTGGCTGTCCCCAAACCTCCCTTTGCTCTCTGACTGTCCTCAGTCTCCTGGGACGGCAGAACAATTCCCTGTGAATCACTGACAGTCCATCCAAAGCTGCTCTTGGCCTTTCCAGGTGATGCTGGGATTGTACAGAGGGATTTGGGGCGAAAAAGCCCCCCTTGATACCTCACTGTCTCCCCTGGGTCTTCAGACTGCAGAGGAGCCTCATCCATGGCCATCATCATCCCTGGATCCTCATCCTCTTGGTGATGGGATGGACTGGGAAGGGGGGTGAGGAGCCACTTGGACTCTCAGCCATTGTCTTGAGCTCCCTGAATTTCCTGAGAGGGAATTCCCTCCCTGAGAGTGAATTCAAAATCCAGGCTGTGAGCAGGGCATGGAGAGGGAATCCCCATCCCGGGCTGTGAGCAGGGCACGGAGGGGGAATTCCGATCCCGGGCTGTGAGCAGGGCACGGAGGGGGAATTCCGATCCCGGGCTGTGAGCAGGGCACGGAGGGGGAATTCCGATCCCGGGCTGTGAGCAGGGCACGGAGGGGGAATTCCGATCCCGGGCTGTGAGCAGGGCACGGAGGGGGAATTCCGATCCCGGGCTGTGAGCAGGGCACGGAGGGGGAATTCCGATCCCGGGCTGTGAGCAGGGCACGGAGGGGGAATTCCGATCCCGGGCTGTGAGCAGGGCACGGAGGGGGAATTCCGATCCCGGGCTGTGAGCAGGGCACGGAGGGGGAATTCCGATCCCGGGCTGTGAGCAGGGCACGGAGGGGGAATTCCGATCCCGGGCTGTGAGCAGGGCACGGAGGGGGAATTCCGATCCCGGGCTGTGAGCAGGGCACGGAGGGGGAATTCCGATCCCGGGCTGTGAGCAGGGCACGGAGGGGGAATTCCGATCCCGGGCTGTGAGCAGGGCACGGAGGGGGAATTCCGATCCCGGGCTGTGAGCAGGGCACGGAGGGGGAATTCCGATCCCGGGCTGTGAGCAGGGAACACCTGAGCACAGCTGCTAAGGAGGAAGCAGCGTGGAAGCAGGATCTGTTCCACTGACAGTGTGTCTGCTCCTCCTGCACAATCTTCCCTGACCATGATCCCACTTGGAGGTGAACTGGGAGCTCTGGATTTCCCAGCTCTGCAGCAGAACCGTGTGAGCACAGAGCCCACAGCAGAGCTGCTCCTGCATCCAAAGAGCCCTCGGATGGCAGCAGTGCAGAGGGAGCGGAGCAGCTCCGCTAATTGAAATGTTTTTATTTATTTCCACTTCATTTTTGCTCAAAGCCGTGTTTACAGCAGAGTTTCAAAGCTGCTAAACCATGGAGCCTTCAACCCCCCTTGATGTGTACAGAGCTGGCAAGAGCAAACACAGCCTTGTTATTGTTCCTTCGCTTCCCACCCTTCATCCCTCGGCTGCTCCCATTTGTTGTGTCTGATCTCCTGCTCAAGGGCTGTCTCCTGCTCCGTGTTGCTACAAAGCCCAACGCAGGGATCCCTTTCAATCTTCCACAAGTCCCTGAACGTTGCCATGGTAGAAATAATAAATAATAACTCAGAGAGGTTGCGTTTAGCTGGGCTGAACATGTGTTTGCTTGTTTGCTTTCAAAAACAAAGCTGATTTTCCTGCCCCACGGAGGGAAATTTATTTTAATGGCCCCAAAGCCTTTCCCTTCCCTCCGCCCATCCATCCTCTCCGTGCCTGTGTCCTGCTCTCCCAAATGCTGCAGGGAACTTTCCCAAGGGGCTTTTTCCCCTCTCAAACCTTTTCTCAGCTCAGATCTCAGCTGTGAGCACTTCTCTCCTTTGCCAGCTGGGATCCTGTGCTTCCCCTTCCCAAAGCTCCTCCTGCTCCTGTGAGCTGTTTCCATCTGCAGCAGTGTCCCTTCGGGGCTTTGGGAGGTGGCTGGAGGCCAATCAGGGAGTGCTGCTGCCCTCAAAGCTCATCCCTGAGCTGGGAATGAGCTCAGCCTCCAGCACGGTCCTGCTGCCCTGAAATGGGAGCCCCACTGTCTCCTCCAGGCTGGGCAGGTTGTAATTCAGGATTTTATTCCACAGTATCTCATCCCATGGTTCCCTGCCGTGTCCCGTGGACACCACGGATGTTTGTTCAGGGTTGGTTCAGCCTGGGCCAGGCTCTCCGTGTTTGGAAACGGGAGGACACCCAGCCAAATCCTTGGGGCCCAAATCCCTCTGCCCTTCGCTGCCGTGGGATGTGAGCGCCCTGCAGAGCCACCTCCCGGCCCTGCCGAGGCTTTGGGAGAGGAGGGAGAGGGATCAGCTCCTCCATCCCCTTCACTCAGAGCAGCCCCAGGCCAAGGGAGGCCGAGAGGCCCCAGCACCTTCCTCTGCCACCCTTCCGTGGGTCCCAAACCCTCTGGAACAGCCCCAGATGCCACTGCTGGAGCTGCTGGGATGTGGAATGGGAGGGCTGTCAGGGGGGAAGCAGGGAATGGGGACAGGGATGAGGAGAACCCAGCCGGCTGCTGTTTCTCATAAGCCATGAGTGAAAACCCCTCAGTTTTTCCTAAGTGGGAACATTTGCCTTTAATGAGCCTGAGAGGGGTTTTCTTTCTCTTGCTCGCTCTTTTTTCTTTTTGTTCAGGGAAGCAGGGAATGGAAAAAGGTTCTTTCCTAGTAAATAAAATATCAGACCCATCTCTGGGTGTTGGAATAATGGTCCTGCCCTGTGCTGGCACCAGCAGCACTGAGCTCTGGCTGCTGCTCGGGACTGAGTCCACTTCCCCGCTCTGAGTGTGATCCCCCTTTCCCCTCCCAAGCTTTCCAAGTATTTTCCCCTTCCTTGACCCCTCATGGATGCTCTGCCTCTCCTGGGGGTCCCAGCAGCCCCCAGCTGGCAGTGCCACAGCCAGGGCACCCCTGTGCCCGAGCCCATCCCTGTGTCCCACCAAAGGGACCCTCTGAAGGGGGGGGATTTAAGGATGTGGCCGAGCTGAGCCCAGCACGGTCCCATGCGGATCATTTTCCTGGAGTTAAAGTGTTGGAGCCACTTCTCCTTGTGCCCTGCATTTGCCACATGAACTCCCTCATTTTGGTTTATACTTCGGGACGGATTTGCTTTCTATGTATTTATGTGGCTATTTTAGGGCATTTCTGCATTAGGTCTGACCACGGTGCTGCTGGTCAAGGAGCATGGGAATCTTGTTCTGTATGGAATCATGGAATCCTGGCATGGTTTGGGCTGAAAAGGACCTTAAAGCCCATCCAGTGCCACCCCCTGCCATGGCAGGGACACCTTCCACTAGCCCAGGGTGCTCCAAGCCCCGTCCAACCTGTCCTTGGACACTTCCAGGGATGGGGCAGCCACAGCTGCTCTGGGATCCTGTGCCAGGGCCTCCTCACCTTTTTTTCTTCCCAATATCTCACCCAGATTTCCCCTCTTTCATTCTGAACCCATTACTCCCTGTCCTACCCCTCCAGTTCCTGACAAAACTGGGAACAGACACACCAGATCTGACCAGAGAGGAGATTTTTCAGTCTGAAGGCAATACCAGTATTTGTTCTGGTTTTCCATAAACAGCTAAGAGTTCCAGGAAAAAAAACCAAACCCAATAAAATTCTTTCAACAAGAACCAAAAGTTTGTTTTAATAAGAGAAAGTGATTTGGTCTCGCTACAGGCAAAGTTTAATTCCAGTGATATCGGAGCCTGCTGATGGGAACCAATCAAACTGGGGCACAGGAGATACAGCAAATATCAACAACTTCTGGCACATCAGACTGAGAGCGTGGACTGGGAAAACAACTCCAAAGTGATTCCCAGGGCACAGCAGGGGGATGCCGAGGAGGATGAAGGTGTGTCAGAGAGGGGAGCAATCCGTGCAGCCCCAGGATCCATCAGGATCGGCTGGCTCCAGGTCAGGGTATGGTTTGTGTCACGGAATGTTTGTTTGGAAATCTCCATCCCAAATTTGTTCCCGCTCTGCCCGAGGCTGTTGGGTCCCCCACGCTCCTCTCAACGTTCCTCTGTCACCACCTCGCCTCCCAGCGCTGCTTCCAAGAGTGTTTTCCCTTCAGCCTGAGGTCTGATCCCAGAGGAATGTGGACCCCAGAGCAGAGCCGGGGACGGGGCGGTCCCAGCCGTGGGCTCCGAGAGGAATTTCTTGGCATTCAGTGAATGGGAAGCTTCAATGCAGAGCACCCAGCCAGAGATTCGGAGCGAGGGGTTAATGATGGAGCCTGACCTCCAAAGGACGGGGCACGAGGCCTTTCCAAAACTGCATTAAATGGGACACATTGAAATATTGGTGTTATTTCCAGGAACTGATGGATTGATTCCAGACCAGGCCCAGCTCCCGGCTCACTCCAGTTTTTATTTGTTGATAACAGAGATTTGTCCAAGACACTTCTCTGTTGGGGTCAGATCCATCTTTGGATCAGGGAACAGACCAAAATCCATTGTGGTGCCTCTGGTTACAGCATCCAGCTTTCCACATTCCCTTCCCTGCCCCTGCGGGTCCCCATGTCCCTGCTGTCCCACAGAGCCAGGATAAGTGTCCCACTTTTGCATGGAAGAGATCTGAACACGAACCAAGACACAGCTTCTGACCCTGCTGGTGTGGGACGATCCAGCTCTGGATTAAACACAAACCTGGCAAATTCCAGACAGAATCTTCCCAGCTTGGCTCGAGGGATGGGCTCCTTGTGGTGACCCCATGTCCGAGCTGGTCCCGACTTCCAGGCCCCCATGTCCCTGCAGCTCGATCCCCCCAGGACCACTCCCAGAGGAACAGGATCTTAGGTTAATTCCCAGAGCAGCAGCTCCTTGGGAAGGCTCAGATGCGCCTGAGTTTCCCTGTTGGACATTACTTTGTAAGTGCTCCCAGCCCTTGTTTCCAGCAGCAATTTTGGGGCTGGCCATGGCTGCTCAGGCCCTCCCCACTCCCGAGGCACTGCAGACAGTGCGGATCTCAGAGTTTATCACCCAGGGAAAACCTGGACCACGTTCAGGAATCACAGAGGCCTTTCTAAGGAACGCCACCATTCTGGAGCCAGCCGGGCCCGGAGGAGAGCTCTGCCCGCAGAACCCAGCAGGAATTGCTCCTCCAGACTCCCACTGTTCCGTGCCAGATGGAATTTGCAGTCGAGAATGGGAAGAGATGAAAGCTTGGCAGGCAGTGTGGTGACATTCCCTGTAAAACAAGACCTCCGGGAGTCAAAGATGCTATTTAGTGGTCATCCCTCTGCCTCCACACACGGAGACCACACCAGCTCCTGGCACCCTCCGGAGACAGCCCAGGGCAGCGATGGGATCTCGGGCTCAGCCTTCCAACTGGTGCTTGCCTTCCCATCGCCCTTCCCGCTCAGCCCCATTTCCCAGACTATTTGTGGAATGAGGAGCGTTGCTATCATGGTTTGCACGCTCGGAGAGAGGGAATGAGAAAAGGGAGGGAGGAGGGCGGGAAGAGAGGAGGAAACAAAGACTGCATTGTTATCTCTTCCAAAAAACTGCAGACACTGGGGCAGGGCAGAATGAGGGGCTGGGGCTGTGGTTTGCCTCCACATCTGTGTTTAACCTCGGGAAAGAGTCAACAGCCTGGAAAGAAAACACCACACTCCAAGGCACAGCCTGCCCCAGCTCCCAAACCCTCGGCCTGATTTTCCAATTTGGGGCACTTGGCTGGAGCCCAGCCTGGATCCCGGGATGCTGCTGGAGTCAGTGAGGGAAGAGTCCCGGCCCCAGCCAAAGGCATCATTCTCCTGTCCAGCAGGAGCAGCACATCAGCCTTATCAGCTCTTGTCTTATCAGTTCCCAGCAGATGCTACAAGAGGATTTGTCATCCCAGCCCAGCCAAGCTGCCGCGAGCGCCAGGAATGGGGGAAGAGGGAAAGGACAAAGAAAGGAGTGGAACAATGCAGTGAAAACCCAGGAATTCTGCACCATCTAAATGGGAGCGGGAGCCGTGAGTGCCGTGCCAACTTTCCAGGGCTGGGAGCACAATCTCTGCCGTGGCACCACCGCTCCTGGTGGAGCTCTCCTGACGCTTCCCATCGGGAGGCTCCGCCGAGCGCCGCCAGCCTCGGATCAATTGGGCTGAAATTTCCCATGTTTGGTATCTGCCTGAGGCAGGAGCTGCGGGAACAATTCCCTCTGCATGGCACAGCCGTTCCTGGGAGTGCGGCACACACAAACCCCCTGTTTTGCTGCTGGAAAACAGGAAAACAGCTCCATTCCCAATTATATTTAGTTTATCTCCCCGAGAAGTTCTTGCTCTCCCGTGACGTGGAACGGATCCGCAGCATTTTCCAGACAGCAGCTCTGGTGGCAGAGATACGTCTCCTGCTTTTTCTATGGAAATCTGCCCCAAATTTGACTGATTTGAAGTGCCTCTGGAAAAAAATCCACCCTTCCCATGGAGATCACTCTGATTGTTCCCACTTCTCACAGCGGGTGCAGGAGGGGACAGGAGTGGGATTTGGGGACGGGCAGGGGACACAGAGTGGAGAGGGAAACATAGGGAAGAATGAAGCCAGGACTGGGAATATCACATGAGGAATATTTTAGGGGTGAGAGCAGTGGGACGAGGATCTGAGCCTGGGACCCCATCAGGGAAACACTGCAGGAGGTGAAGACTCTTGGAGCAGAACCCAGGTGGGCAAGAGACCCCAAAACAGGGCCCGACTTGGGTGCTGGGGTGGTGACAGTGTGGGCAGGGACCCCCACAGCACATCCTGGGAGCAGGGGGAGCCCAGGATAACTCCCCTTTAATCCTTTTGGGTGGAATCAGATGAACGGGAGTGCCTGAGCTCCACGCCTGCTCCCTTTCCCCGTCTCTCACAACCCGGAGTAGGAGCTATATTTAACTCCCTCACTGCTAACTACAGGGTGTCAGTGGCTTCTCCTTCCTCTCCAGTGATTCAGCCGAGTGCAATCACTCATCCAAGTGGAAGCAGGAGAATGTAGAGCCAGCACAGAGGGTGCTGGGCCCAGCTTCCCAAGCTCTGCCCTGCCTTTCCCTGGCTCCCGTTTCAGCTCTCCACGGCTCCGGAGCCCCCCAGTTCCAGGCTGAGGAGCACAGGCCTGGCTCGGAGCCTCCTGCATGGCCACGCTGCCACGTGGCTCATCCCTCTGCACCGGGGGTGACAGGGACAGCGTCAGCTGGAGGTGCTGGGAACTGGGCAGAGCAGACTCCTGGAGCTGCTCTCCCTCCTTTGGATGAGATATTCCAACCTCCCCAAGGAAATCCTCACCAACTCAATTTTCATTGAAATCCTTATGTCTCCATAAAAAGATCTGATTTTTGTGGATCAGAATTTTTCAGCAACAACAAAAGAAGAAAATTCATTGGTTTGTTGAAAATTCCCCGCTAGGTTGGGAGAGGTCTCTGTTGGAAACTCCTCAGGTCCTGGCAGAACACCCCCTCTATTTCAGACACCACAGAGGTTACCTAATTGTTTTACCCTCATTAGTATTTGGGGGGCTGCCCCCCAGCCCCAGCTCAGAGCTCCTGGGTGGCCGAGGGACAGCAACGTCAGCCTGAACGAGCATCTCCCGTGAGGGCCCAGCGACCACCTGGGGCTGTGCCCCCTTTAATCCCCGCACAGGAAAGGGAGAGGCGGGCGGGCGAGGGAATGAATCTGCACACTCGGGGAAAATCAAAAGGGACAGAAGTGCCTTCCCACCAGATTTCCCCCCTTTCCTGCCCTGTCTGCAGCTGGGGAAACCGCTGCCATTCCAGCGGGCGCAGGCTTTGGGAACGTGCAATTCCATCCCCAGGCCTCCCTCTCCTCGTGGCTGCGGCAGGTTTAAGGTTACAGCAGGCACAGGAAATCTTGGCCATTTTCTCCCTTCTTTCTGAAATGATTTTTTCAAGGCGCTCCCAGTAAAGTTAATGAATCCCTCCCCCAAACGAGGCTTTGATTAGGGGCCACGCTTTGGCCCAGATTGCTTTTCCTGGGGCACAAAGATGCCAATTCCATAAAAACGGTTTGTGTGAAACCACCAGCTATTGCTGTGCTGGAGTTTTATCTTCACACAACTGAAAGAAAAGAATGAATTCACCTTTTACCTTTAGTTTTTGGTGGTCACGAGTGACCCCCAACCAAACCCCACCCAAAGCCCTGCTGGGGGTTTATTTTCCTCTGCTGTGGTCCCACCACATCCCATTTGTCCAGTGACCCTAAGCCCTCCCTGCAGCATCCCACGGGCTCCCTCCAGCCCCCAGGATGGGGGTTCCAACCCTGGGACAGCCCCCATATCCCACCTTCCTCATTCCCACGAGGGACATCCCCCCTAATCCGTTATTCCATGTAGGCTTCTGGGCTTTGAAGAGGTGGGAAATCCATCACCAAGGGCTGCCACTGCCTCCTGCTTTGCAATAACACCATTGCTTTGGAAAATCTCAATGAGAATCATGCAAGTTTTATTAAAAAAGCAGAAAAAAAACCTCATAACAAGCTTCCCCTTTCCCCTCTCCCAGCTGTGGAGCAGCAGGTGTGTGTCACTCGGCCGGCCGCGGAGATTTACAGCCTGCTCCAGGATTTCTCGGCCAGCCTTTGGTCGTGGAAGTGTTTTCTGCTCCCAAACAAAGGAGCTGGAGCAAGGGGCCCCGAGGGACACAACAACCGGAGATGAAAACACAAACGCATCCTTCCCTAATGCCATTAAAACAACACAACCCAGTGAGGCAGAGTGAGGCCAAGGGAGGACTTGGAGCTCTCTGCTGCTTCTTCCCTTCCCACCTGGCCCNCCACCACTTCTGTGGCTGGAGGAGCCCGGCCGAGCCCCCCTGGCCCCATCGCCGGCCACTGCCAAGCACCATGACTCAGTTCCCTGCGTTTCAGCAGTTTTCCTTAAAAATAGATCAAAGCTGTGGCCGAGGAAAAGCCACGGGAAGTGGCTTGGCCTGTCCTGGTCCTTGCTCTCCACCCCACACCTCAGCGCAGGCTGAGGACCAGCAGTTATTCCCGTTGTTTTCCATGCTTTCCATGGGATGACCATGTCCTTCCTCCACACCCACTCATGCCTAGCCCCATCATCACATCCCAGCCCCGTCACCACATCCCCCCTCATGGGATCCCTGCCTTTGCTCTCCTGGTTTTGCTCTCCTGCCTTTGCTCTTGCTCAGGAGCACACCCAGGCAGCATCTTTGATGCTTCATTAGTGAGATCCTTCCACTGGGAGCAACTTGAAGCAGGGAGAGGAAAAAAATCCTGACCATTTGTTCCTTTGACACCGATCTCTGATTGCTGTGTGTGGCAGGAGCACGTCCAGGCCATGGGATCCCTCCCTGGAATACTGGGAAGATCCTGGGAGAGAAGAGAGCAGAGGCCAGGAGAGACCTGTGGATGGATGCTGCATCTGCTGGGACACCTGGGGGATCTGCAGCACCTGATCCTCAGGGATGCTCCCCAGCAGCCTGGAGCAATGCCTGCAACAACCACGGAATGTGACCTCTCCCGGTCCTCCCCAAGGGTGCTGCTTCCCGGAGGAATCACGGTTTGAGCTGGAGTTAATGTGTGCTTGGAGCAGCAGCCCTGAAACAGGGATTGCAGGATCCTCGTCCTGGCAGGGTCAGGGATGGGGCAGGGCACCGATCCCCCAGCCCCGCGGGACGGGGGTGATCCCTGGTGCCTGCAGGTGCCTGCGGGAGGCAGAGCATTCCCACACGGAGCCGCAGGGCAAATCCAGAAGCATCAGGGTGAGAACGAGTCCGGGAAATCTCAGCTTACACAGCAGAACTGACGTAAGAGGGGATAATTAGGCTGGAGGTGCCTGTGCCAAAGGAAACACTGGAAGTCCCACTCGCTGGACTTGGAACTCGCCAGGGTGAGACCGGGGGGGCACCGGGGCTGTGGTGCCTTGGCAGGGACCCCTGGCCGGAGGCTCTGTCCCGACAGCCCTGCCACACGTCACGAGGTGACACCGGGGCCTGGCAGAGTGACACATTCCCTGGATGCGATCCCTGCTCCCGGCCCAGCCTGGCACACTGTAGGGCCGGCGTCAGGAGGGGGCCGTGGTGTGCACACAGCTGTGCACATCTGGAAGAGCCTCTGCCAGCGGGACTTCCTTGCCAGCAGCCGACGGCTTGGGAAGAGCCCCAGAGCCGGCTGCTCCGGCCCAGGGCACAGGGCAGGCCTGGCTGGAGGCCCTGGAGAGGGGCTGGCACCGAGGGAGCCGGAGCAATGGGATACCACAGCCCCCACAGCCCCTTCCCAGGAGCTGTGGGATCAGCTCCCACCCCACCACCGGGCACCGGCCAGCTGATCCCAGTAAACAGAGATGACAGGGAAGTCCCCCAGCCCTGGATAGCCCCACTGGCCCCCAGGAACCCTTCCCAGCCCCCCTCAGCAGCAGTCCCGGCTGCTGCGACTCCAGAGTGGAAGGAAACACACAGCTGAGAGATGAAGAAATCAACCAGGAGAGATGCTGGCACTCCAGGAGCCAGAATTCCTGTTTTCCATGTCGGCTGGGAAAGAGCACCCCAGTGTAGCTTGGGACCAGGAACTCCCGACTTGGCCAATGGCACCAGAAGAGCCACAAATGGAGCAGGGTGACCTCAGGATGTGACCTCAGGTTGTGGACTCCCCATCCCTGGAAGTGTCCAGGGCCAGGCTGGACTGGGCTTGGAGCACCCTGGGATAGTGGAAGGTGTCCCTGCCATGGCAGGGGGTGGCACTGGATGGGCTTTAAAGTCCCTCCCAACCCAACCCAACCCATTCTGTGATTCCACGATTTTATGATGATCTCTGGAGATGGTGGAAGAAGAGCCGGAGCCACGAGCACAGAGGTTCTCTGCTCTCCTTCCTTGCAGCCCAGCCCCATCCCTGAACAGGCAGAGCTTTGTCCAAGTGTTTATTGCAGGCAGGAGATGAAACCAAAGGAAACAAAGCGGCTCAAAGGCTTCAGGCCGGGGCTCCCGCTGAGCCCTTCCCGGGCCGCCCGCACTCGGCAGTCGCTGTGTCCCACATGAAAAATGGCGGAGTCCAAATAAATAAATAAAAGTCAATAAATCTCCCTCAGCAGAGCTGGTGAGTGATGGAGGAACAGAAAAACCTGTTCAAACACAGCGGCGTGTTCCCGGCACAAAATCCAACGTCACGTTCCGGAGCTGAGAGGGGACACTCTGGAGGGAGGAAGAGAAATAAATACACATTTCCCAACGACTGCCACGGCTTCCAGAAAGGATCAGCTGGTGCCGGTGAGGTCTGTGCTCAGGGGGGCCGAGGAGGGGGAGACAGGCAGGCAGCAAGGAGTGCTCCGGAACTCTGGGATGGCAGAGATGAGAGGGTTCCCATCAAAGCCTCTGGGAAGGTAAATCAGGTAGCATGGCAGGAGAGCCTCTGTGGGCTTCCGTCAGAGAGTCATGGAATGGTTGGGGTNCCATCCCACTCCTGCCGCAGCAGGGACACCTTCCCCTATCCCAGGTTGCTCCAAGCCCCATCCAACCCAGCCTTGAATCCTTTGCCTCCTGTGAACCACAAGATATGGGAATACTTGGTGACTCCTGTGCTGGGCTTGGAGCTCTTTCCACAGACCAGCAGAGTCACCAGGAATATCAGGACACTCCTCTGTCCCTCTGGACCTTGGACACAGAAGGAACCAGGCTTTCCAAGCTGGAATGGCATCTGAGAGCCAGTCCAGCATGGATTGCTAAGCAGGCACGGGATGATGTGGAGTTGATGATGGAGCTGCCAAAGGTTCCGTGGACGTAAACCTCACGCCCCAAATTCCCACAGGATACGTCCCACAGATCCCGCTCCACTCCAGCTGCCACCCCCGCTGTGGAGCAGGAGGAGCACACGGAGAGTGGGACAGATGGACACGAGGACCTGAGGCTGCTCTGCTGTCGAGCCTCAGATCTGGAAGCTGCTTTTTCCCAGGGTGACTTTATTCCTCCCCAGCCCTGATCCCGCTGGCAGTGGGAATTGCAGGCGGGAAGCGGCTCCCAGCAGAAGGAAGCGGTTGCAGCATTAAGGCTCTAATGAGACAGCGCCGGGCTGGCCTGGCTCGCTCAGGAGGCTGGGCTGAGGAATCCAGTGGTCCCTTCGGCCTTGCAATTTGTGAAACTGTTCCATTCTGGGAGATACTTGGCTCTGGCTCTAAATCATTCCCTGCAATCCAACAGCAAAGAGCTGGGAAAAACAAAGACTTTTGGAAGGGCCCCAAGAAGCTGTTGGAGTGGTTTGTGATAACATCGCCAGCCCCCAGCCCGCTTGCTCTCGGCGAGGTTTGGTTCCAGCCTGGCTCCCTGGGAGCAGGGATGTCACCCCAGGGATCCGGGATCAGAGGGGAATTTCGCAAGGCCCCCTGCTGTGATTCTGGATGGATGGATTTGGGCACAGGCGCTTTCCTCGCCTGAATCCAGCCCCGTTTCCCTGACAGTCGGAGGAGCAGAGTCCAAGCCTCATCCCCGGCCAGCCAAGAGCATTGTTTTAGGAGGATTGGCTGCTGGATGCAGCTCTTGGATGCGTCTCCCCCACTGACTGGAGAACAAAACCCCTGGAAGCACCCAGGGCAGCGTGCGCCGGCTGGAAGGGCCCGAGACCTCGGAAGTGGCGCTTGATCAGCTCTGCTGGGCTCAGGATGCCTCGCTGGGGTGCCAAGACAAACAAATAAATCATATTCCAAGGCATCTGCCCGCGGTAGTGCTGAAGTCGGGGAAACATGAAAGCGGGAGCTGGGAGCAAGGAGCAGGGGCAGGATTCCTGTCGGAATCAGCAGCCTGGCTCGGGGCGCTCGTTTGATTTTACTGCTGCTGCTGCTGCCGCTCGGACCAGAGGGATTATTGATTTTATAGCCTCGCCTTGGCCTGTTCTCCCGATAGGAATTTGGGAGATTCTTACACCATTCCCTGGCACGGTGGGATGATCTGCAGCCCTGCAGGGGAGCTCTGACTCCTCCAGGGAGGGGCACAACCTCCCGTCCCCATCTCCCAAACACCTTCCCTCCGGTGCCATTCCAAAGCTCCTCGTGGGGGTCGATCCAGCAATCCCAGGAAGGCAGTCACTGATGTGATCAGTGGGAGATATCTAAAAGCATCCTGGAGCAGGATTGGAGGAAGAACACAAACTGCAGAGTCGGGCTTCTCTGGGGGCTGCTGTTTTTACCCCAGGTAGGATTTAATGAGGACACTCCAAGCGTCTTTTGCCTGGAGGATGAAAACATTTAAGTCTCTTTAAACCCAGTAAGCGGCAATTTGCCACCACCAGCTCTGCACGAGGAGCCTGGTTTGGTGTTGATGAGAGGGACCCCCAGCAGCTCAGGGACTTCCTCGGGGGTCTCTGAGGCTCAGACTGGTCCCCACTGGTCCTGGCTGGTGGGAACAGGGGGATCCAGCCTTGGGGTGCTGCCAGAGTTTGGGAAGGGCTGGGGGGTGTGGGGTGAGCAGCAGGCAGCTGTGGCAGCACAGAGAAATCCAGCACGTCAGCTCCAGCCCCAGACTCCGCGTTTGCCAGAGGTTTTGTGCAAAGGACTGGAGGAAATGAGCTCGGAGCAATCAGCTCGGTCATTCCTCAGCCTCGGAGAGGCCAAAAGCACCTCATTGGGAACTGATCTCAGCTGTTTGTTTGCCAGGACTCCGACCAAAAAAAGCTCCGTCTGAATTAAAAGAAAAAAAACCACCAGGAATTTCCTTCCCCGATGGTTTGGATTGTTTCTTAATGTTGTTTTAATGTGGGGCTGTTTGGTGTTTATTTGGAGCTGGAGGTGGTGGAAAATCAGCTGTGGATGGAGCTGGGCATCTGCTGGGATGATGGAGCCTCAGGAGATGGGAAAGGTGGAATACCAAAGGTGATTACCTGAGACTGGTTTCCTCCCAGTTATTCACAGGGATGGAATATTTGGGAGGAAGAGCTCTTGAGGAGTGTTGGCTTTGGCTCCTGCTGCTCCTGGCACAGGGAGCGTGTGCCCTTCTGGAGCATCCCGGCTCCCGGGGAACACACGGGGATGAGCGAGTCCCTTGCCTTTCCCTCCGAATTTTCAGGCAAATTATTACTCGTGCAAGAATCTGACCGAGTTTGGGGACCTGTGCCTGGTTTAATAAATCCCCTGGGAGTGTCTGGCTCTTCACAAAGAGCGAGGAACAGGATCCATAAATCATGGCAAAACAAACTCAGCACTTTGGGTCAGGAAAATATTGAGAAATCCGTGGGTTTTTCTCTAACCCTCCCATGGCAGGGCTCTGAAAATGCACTTTTTGGGGGGGTTTTGGCATCCTTCTGGCTTTAGCACCAAGTTCTTGTTCCAGCTGACATCCTGCCAGGCTCAGCAGTGTCCTGGGCATCCAAGGTCCAGCCCAGTGCTGTGGGAAGCAGGAAAACTCCCCAGGGATGCGATGAGCCTGGCGCTTGTCCCACCCGGAGAGGAGTTTGCCCACGGGCTGGAGCTTCTGGGCTTCCACCTATCCCTGAGTGCTGTGCAGCCTCCCAGACCTCCTCCGGAGTGTCCCGGAGCCAGGCAGGGACGTGGCTTTGGCTGGAGGCTTCTCCCTGCTGGCATTTTGGGCTTACATCCTGAGCATCCCACCAGGACATCTCCCTGCTGCTCTGAGCGAGGGCTTGGATCTCGAAGCTTTCCCTCTCTGCTGCGTCCTTGCTTTGCAGACACACAAGGCTTTGGGTGTGGGATATTTGGAATAATCCGAGCACGGATCACTGAGGTTGAGGGCGGCCACGATCCTGTGGCGGCTCCTCAGGCCCGCGGCTACCGCAGGCTGTCCTTGGCAAGCGTGGAGCGGCTCGTGGCAGAGCCTGCCCGGCCCTGGATGGGTGGTCCGGACTCTGCAGCAGCCCAGCCCTGGACCTCCCACCTGCCAGGAACATCTGCCGGCCAGAGGAGCCGGGTCCTGGCAGCTGCAGGGGACAGTGCCACCGGGAATGCAGCCCAGAGCACGGCAAGGAGGGATGGGACAGCCCAGAGCACGGCTGGGAAGGGGAGAGAAGGGACGGGAAGGGGCAGGAAACCCCCCCTGGGCTCTGGGGTTCATCCTGCAAAGCCACAGTGCTGAGGGGTTCTGCACAGCCAGGAAGGAGCCGGGGATGCAGAGCCAGGGCGGTGTCCCCAGCACTCCTCTCCCGCCCCATTCCTGCCCTCTGGCACCCTCAGGATGTGCCCAAGGGAGAGGGACATGTCTGGGCACCCTTCTGCTGGGACACAGCTATCCTAATCCCAGCACATGGCTGCCTTTTCCGAGGACATGGCCACCTTACTCCCAGAACACGGCCACTCTTCTCCTGGGACACAGCCACTCTTCTCCTGGGACACGGCCACTCTTCTCCTGGGACATGGCCACTCTTCTCCGGGGACATGGCCACTCTTGTCCTGGGACATGGCCACTCTTCTCCTGGGACATGGCCACTCTTCTCCTGGGACACGGACATTCTTCTCCTGGGACATGGCCACTCTTCTCCTGGGGCATGGACATTCTTCTCCTGGGATGTGACCATCCTTCTCCTGGGACACGGTCACTTTTCTCCTGGGACATGGCCACTCTTCTCCTGGGACATGGCCACTCTTCTCCTGGGACACGGCCACTCTTCTCCTGGGACACGGCCACTCTTCTCCAGGGACACAGCCACTCTTCTCTGGGGACATGGCCACTCTTCTCCGGGGACATGGTCACTCTTCTCCCAGGACACAGACATTCTTCTCCTGGGACATGGCCACCCCTCTCCTGGGATGTGACCACTCTTCTCCTGAGCTGGGACTGAAACTCCTCTCCAGGGCTGTTTTTCTGGGCCAGACTTCCCCTTAGGAAGGGTGTCCAGCCCAGGAGCAGGACTCTGGTGCAGGCTCTGACCCTGTCCCCATCCCCCAGCGCCCTCCCTGAGCCCTTCGGTCTCCCCTCGTGCTTTGGTGACTTCAGCTGGGGTTGGCTGCAGTCTGGCATCAATAAACTGAAACATTTATTGCACCGTTTAAATCTAATACAGATTACAGCAGCCCAGCTCCGTTTAATGCCCGAGCCAGGAAGCAGCTCCATGAATTCCTGCTTCGCAGGCTGGAGGCTTTTCCCAAGCCCTGGAACTCCATCCCAGCCTTTGGTCCGAGTGTCTGGTCCCCTCCTCCTCCATCACCGTGGTCACTCTGTCACTTCTGGCCTCTTTCCATCCATACCCTGTGCCCTGGGATGGCCAAACATCCCCATCCCCAGCCATTCCCTCTGTGGAAAAAGGAGATTTCCTTAAACCCTGTGACATCCAAACCCTGCTGCGGAGCATCGGAGGGGGAGGAAGGTCGCTCCTTATCTCGGGATCTGCCCCGAAATCCCTGCCTCATTGGCCATGTCTGCCCCAGCCAGGAAATCTGATTTGCGATAATAGAATGTTCCTTTAAGTAACATTTGCTTAAAAGACATCAGTGGAGTTTAACGAAGGGGCCGGGCAGCAGGGAAGCTTTAATTCCACATTTTGCAATTATTTTCCCAGCTACTGTTGTTTAACCCTTGGCAGACTGAAGCCCAGCTCCCCTCTGGACCACGGTGGTCCCCATGGCAGGGCTGGGGTCAGCCAGGGGGGCTCCAAAGGCAGTTCCCAGCCCTTTCTGCCCTGATGTTGGATTAAAAAAACCCACCTGGGAAGCCCAAGGAAGCATCCCGGGTCCAGCCCCGGCATTTTTTCAAGAGCACTGAGGTAAATCATGTGCACAGCACAAACCCCGCCGCCTTTTAATGAACTCAGTGAGGTATAAATGGCAAATGCCTCGTTTGCTCCTGATTTACACAGCGGGTCGGGAAGGCACTTCCCTGGCATTTGGAAAAAAGGGCAAAGCAGGGATTGGGAGCTCCGTGAGGCTGGAGCAGAGCCCACCCCGATCCCGCTCGGGGGAGGCCCGGCATGGATGGGGGCCAGCGGGAAAACGAGCGGGGAGCGATTTGGTTTCTCGCAGACACCCAGTCCCGCTGCCCCCGCTCCGCAGCTCCCGATCTGATTAGGCTTCCCGGGATTGTCTGCCCGCTCCCGCATGCCAGGAATCGCTAACAGGGACCGGCTGGAGCGAGGGGGAGCCCTCGGTCCCCCCCTCCATCGCCATGGTATTACTATCAGAAATATCAGACGTTTCGCCTCAAATTAAAGTCAGGTTAAATCTCTCAAATGCAAAAATCCCACACGGTTCCAGATGGGAAGTGGTTCCTCGCCTTCGCAGCGACCCAAAAAACTGAGGACCCTTTCAGCCCCGCGCACCCCGAGCCGGGGAGGGGCCGAACCTGAGAACTTTGAAGTCGTAATTGGGCCGGGCTAATGCAAAGCATGACCCGCTGCCGTGGGGGAGAGGAGCGGGCTCCTGCTCCGCCCGGTGGGAAATCCACGGGAATGATCCCTCCCAAAGCAGAACCATGTGTGGGGGAGCACACGGGTGACACCAGCAGCTCCCACACGGAGGGACAGGGATGAATTCCCCAAAAACCCCCAGCCCCAGGAGTCCCAGTGCAGCACGTGGGCACAGCTGTCACTCGGGGCCACCGAGTGCTCACAGCGACAGGAGGGGGACGAGAGCCTTAAACACGGCCAGCAGGAGTTGATTTAGGGGGGTCCTTTACAGGTTCTTTTTTTGTTGTCCAAACACAGATTTCCTCAGGGAACGAGGGACAGGACATGAGGAAATGGCCTCAGGTTGCTCCAGGAGAGGTTCAGGTTGGATATTGGGAAAATTTCTTCATGGACCAGGGGGTCAGTCATTGGAACAGGCTGCCCAGGGCAGTGGTGAGTCCCCATCCCTGGAGGGGTTTCAAAGCCGTGTGGATGTGGCACTTGGGGACGTTGGTGATGGGTTTGGCAGTGCAGGGGAGCAGTCTGAGAGGGCTTTTCCAACCTCAGCAATTCTGTGATTCCGTGATTCTATTTAAGGACACAAGACACAACACCTGGGTGGGAGGTCACTGCCACCACCGATGTTTTTCAGGGATGCAAACAGATCCTGGCAGCTGAGGAAAAGGTGGATTTTGGCAGGATGCACCCAGCAAGCTCAGCCTCACACCCGTCCCTCAGAGATCACATCTTGTTCCAAATCCATCCCAAATCAGGTGTAGTTGTGCAGCTGGGATTTGCCCTGCCCCTATTGCTGAGACCAGCAATCCCACAGGTGTCATTGTCACCTAGCCTGGAATCCCCACGGGAAGGTTTGGATCCCCATGGCCAGGGATCATCGAACCGCCCCGGCACAGCAGGCAGAACATTCCCCTTTTCACCTCATCTCTCTCCTGTTTCTCAGCTCCTTCACCTTCCCATGGCATTCCCAGCCTTGCCCTTTGGCTGCTCCGTGGTGTCCAGCTCTGCATCCACACCTGGCCAGGGCTGAGCTGTCCCCGTGTCCTGCTGCTCTTGGGTTGGGGTTCTGATTTCCCTCTCCTGCCCTCCTGCCTTGGCTGAGCCCTGGCCTATCTCTCCTCAGGTTAATCAGTGGATTAACTGCAGCTCTCCCTCCCTCTCTCCTAAATCCTTATCCTTCATCACATATCTAGGAAACAAAACAGACCAGGTATTTTTCCGTGGAGGCAGCCAAACTCTGCTCTCCTCTCAGCCAGCCTCTCCCACACCTTCCTCAGGGCCTTTCTCACTCCAGGGACCCCTCTGCCTCCCCATGGCCCTGCCCTGCCTGCTGTAGGAATTCCGGCAGGGATGTCCTCCTGGGCACACCTGCAGGGACATCCCAGGGCATGGAAAAGTCAGGACAGGGCCCAGAACAGGACCCAGACTTCCAACATCTCACCTGGGTACCACCTCATTTTGCCTCAGCTGCCCATTCCCTGACTGCCCTGCCTCCTCTTCCTCTGGGACTCCTGGCCATTCCCTGTCCCTGAGCCCCTCCTGCCCAGGGAGCACTGCACACTCCGGACATCCCATCCCATCCCTTTGGATTCCCTGTCCCTGAATCCCTCCTGCCCAGGGAGCACTGCACACTCCTGACATCCCCCTCCCACCCTCCTCCTCCCTCGGCTCCCAAAGTGCCATCCCTGTCCTGTTATCCCTTCACTCCTTCCCTCAGTTCTGGGGGCAGCTCATCCCTCACTGAATATCCCCCTTCTCGGGCTCCATGCCCTGGGAATGACCCTGGGATCCGGAATCTCTCTGGCCAGCGGGATCAGTCAGAGCCATCCACCTCGCGGCACAAGAGAGGGAGGAGCAGACAAAAGCTGGGATGCACCCGAAGGTTTAAGACCCGTCATATTTTCTGCTTTAATCAGCAGCTCCCAGCGCTGACTGAGGGTGAGATAAACTCTGTCAGCCCTTCTGCAGGTGGGAAACTGGAGTCTTGGAATAAAAAATGGAGCCGGGGTAGAAATGTGTCAGGATCCCAGGAAATACCACTTCCTTGGACAGCGGTGCTAAGTGGAGGGAGCAAATGCTTCTCATGGGCTCCATCCAAATGCCCCTGGTGATGACGAGCTGTTCCAAAGGGTTGGGGACCTTTCAGATGGATGGATGGATGGATGGATGGATGGATGGATGGATGGATGGATGGATGGATGGATGGATGGATGGATGGATGGATGGATGGATGGATGGATGGAGTTTTTATACTGGAAGGGAGATGAGGGCCGTGCCAGCCCCCTTTCAGTAGCATGGACTGGGAAGCTCCCAGTGATGGGACTGCGCTCCCGGTTCTCCCATGGAATCCTGCAGCTCCCGGGCACCTCCCTCGCTCAGCTGAGTAGTGACAGCGATGCTTTGGGGACATCAGTCCCCTTTGCCTCCTCTGGGCACCCCCACGGGCTGTGCTGGCCCTACCCCTGCCTCCTGTCCCGCATCTGGGGTTCTCCTTCCCAACCTGGAGAGTTCCAGTTCCTCCTGCCTGTGGATTAGGACCACACAGATGGAGAGGGCACTGGGGCAGCAGATCCCGTCAGAGGGGGAAGATCATCCCAGGAAACCTCCTCGGGAGTTCAGGGCACTGGAGATCCAGGGGGAACCCGCACCCAGGAGTGGGATGGGGTGGGAAGGAATGAGGCTTCCCTACCCCACCTGGGCGAGGGGAGCCTCGGTGCAGCCGAGCTGTGGGGAGGCACCGGCTGGCCCTGTCCCAGGGGGAAGCTGTGGGTGCCAGGCACAGGGGTGGGATGGCTCAGCAGCTCCCGGGGCTGCAGGGGTGGGAGCCGGCGGTGAGGGACGTTTGGGCCGCCCGCCAGCGCTGCATCAGCACCCGAAAGCTGCGGCCTCTGGGGCCTCGTGGGTTTGGAAGCTGCTCCTCTGATGTGGGGCAGCCCCAGAGCCCCCTCCCACCACAGGGAGCATCCCGGCTGCGGAGGGGAGCGGGCGAGGGGGGATCGGAGCCAGGCTGGGCCAGGGAGAGGGGGCGTCATGTGAAAAAGCGATTCCGGCAGCTCGCAGCTCACGGCTCTGACCCAACTTTTCAGCTCAACCTCTCCTGCCAAGGCAGCGATTCCAGCGCTGCAGCTCCTGATAAAACCTAAAACCATTGCCCATAAATTGTATTAAATAAACAGCAGCTGCAGATCAAGGTATATCCATCAAGGGCTTCCTCTTTTTTTTTATGAATGGCTGAGGACTCGGAGATGCCGTTTGCCAATAGTCTGTCAGCAGAGCCTGCATTTAAAATCAATTTGGTAATTACAACTCTGACTCGGAGCCACAAATCAAAAAGGAAACTTCAGCCCTCCAGGATGTTTTGGCCCATTAGGGAGCTGGTAATTACGCACCCCAGCCGGGCATTAATTTAAGGCCCCGGTGGAAAAGCGCTGGTGTGAATTTGAGACAGGAAGCTGGCTGTGAGGAATTTCCAAGGTTGGCGTTGTGCTGTCAGTCTGTTTACAGCCACCTCCCTGGACATGCTGGAAATCTGAGGGAACACTTGCTGAACCCGCCGTCGCCGTCGTGTCCGTTTATTTTTCCTGGGGAAAGGGGCTGCTCTTCTGTCGGCGAGGGATAAATGAGGAAAATATCTGGGCCCTGTGTTTACACAGGATCTGCAGTGTTTGCACGGGGCTGCTCCAGGGCACGGGGACGCGGGGTGATGGGCGGGGGGTGAAGGGGATGGATGCAGGGGTGAAGGGGATGGATGCAGGGGTGATGGGCAGGGGGTGAAGGGGATGGATGCAGGGGTGATGGGCAGGGGGTGCACAGGGACGGGTCCGGGTGTGCCGATGGAGATGGAGAAGGCTCCGGCAGCACGAGCCCAGGGAAAGGGTTTCAGTGACTGTGACTGCAAAGCCACCCCTGTGCCCTCCCCTGGGACATGTGAAGAAGAGCTAGGGCTGAGCCATTGTCCCTGTAGGACATCTCCAGCCACTCCAGTTCCCAGGAGGAGCAGAGCCAGGGGAGCAAGAGGGCCCTCCCAGCCACCCCAGCCCAGCCCAGCCCTGCAGAGCCAGGTCCGGCTGTTCCTGTGGAACTGGACAAGGTTCAGGAGCTGCAAATGTTATTAATGGCCATAAACTGCTGTGGTTCCTCGGAATATCCCGTTACTGGTTGTCTCTGGGTTCTCCTGCAGCAGCTCCCACGGCCCCTCGTGTCTGGGCACTCCAAAGGATCAGGTCTCCACCAGGAGAGCTGCAGAGAGTTGAGCCCCAGGGAGCAGCAGGAGGATAAGGCTGGATTTGGGATACTGGGGAAGGAGAAGCCCCTGGCAATCCTGGCCCAGCTGGTTCCAGCCCGTTGGGGGCTGCCAGGCTCCATCCCGTGGGATGAACTGGGACTCTCCTGTGATCTGTGCTGAGCGAGGGGCCCCAGCACCCCGGGAAAGGCTCAAAGGTGTGACAATTAATGGACATCGCAGGGTCAGGAAGGCTCTGCTGCCCTGCTCCTCCTTGGCAGACATCCCTCAATCCCTCTCCACAGGATGTGTAGAAGTGCAGCCGGCTCCGGCCACTGCAAGGGCTTCACTGGGAACAACAGAGCTACTGGGTGGATAAAACACTGAACAGTGGGAATTCCTCATTCTGGATTGACATTTTTTAATTTCAAACCTCTGAGCACCCAGCAGAGCAGTGCCACAGGTCCCTGTAGCTCCATGTCCCTTTGGAAAACACTCTGGAGCAGGACAGAACTATTTTCTATCAGGAACGTGTCAGTGCTTGGTGTTTCCTGGGATTGTCCCCACATTCCCTAGACAAAACCCAAATGCCATGGAAATACCTATTGGAAGCAGACACTCAGATTTATTCCAGGCCTTGTGCTGAATGGCAATTCCTGCATTTCCTTTAAATCCATCCAGTGCAGTGACAGGTGGAAGGAGCTGGGAGCAAGGGAAGGGAAAGGAAAGGGAGGGAATTCTGCTGTCTCTCCTTTCCACCTGTCCTCAGCCCACTGAAGGAGCAGACAGAGGGGTCCTGGGCTGGGAGAGGCT